>JAODUP010000018.1:0-127500 GCA_025642065.1 Paralvinella palmiformis
ACGGCGATGTTGAGGTTAATAAGGACAACTTCATGTTGGTTATTTTCTGGGGACGATCTGCCCGGTTACTGACTGCGATGATCGTTTATTTCAGAACACGCACATGTCGACTGTTTGAGATAGCGATCTACTGTTAAAGTTTTCTTCGGCGTAATAAGTCGTGTATTTCGGTTCCCCGACGTCCGTATGCTGTTGTCCGGATCAAATAAAATAACTAATTAACATTTGATGATGCATCCATTAAGCCGCCTTCAACGGAGTAATTACCGAGCGAAGCTTTAAAATATCATCCAATCTCGTAGATAGTATCCATGCGCCCACGGGACCGTCAACGATTTGATGTATGTGTATGTATGTATGTATACATACACGTTATTGCCGTGTGCTTTCCTTTGTTTGACTTGGCCGTCGCTGCCGAGCAAGTCTGATCAGGTCGTCGACTGGAGATGAATTCTGTTCGCTTTCTCTGCGCTGCTGCTGGTGGTGGCACCAATGCGTTATTGATTGGCTAATTACCTACCGATAACCAGTAGTCTGTTATGGATTAGTTAATTTCATCTGCAGCGAGGATTCAGCCGACTTGGCCATTATCCGCTGTCCAGATGGACGGTGTGGAGGCCGCTAGAACGAGGTTGAGGAGTCCGAACATTGGGTCTAAGTAGCCATTGTTTCGGTATAAGGAAATCTGATTTTAAAGCCGTTGGAATCTTCTCCTACAGCCATAAAATGGGATATGCCATTATTTGGATAGCGCGTTAGGTAATGGCTTGCATGGCCGTAAGGAAAACCGCACTGTGGCCGTTAATGGCGAATCTGGCATGACCGGTGAAGTGAAGGAAATGATTTTCCAGCAGCCGAAAAGATTCCCCCCCCCCCTCATAATCCATTCTGGCGACACGAGAAAGTTGCTTTCGGTGGTGCAGCGTGAATTGGCCCGTGAGCTGAATAGTTTAATCACAGTGGCCGGGCTCGCGGCTGTTCGTCCATTGTCTCCCGAAGTTAATTCAGGCCAGCTGTGTGTCAGAGACAAAGCGCTCGACTTCGTACGGAAAGTGGCCAGCCCCCGGTGGGGCGAGATTTGCCCGCCTCCTCCACCGCCGCGTCGTCGTTATTATTCATATCGCTTCCGACGATCGTACGACCTCCCCGACCCGACAGTCGGCCGTTGAAAAAAGCGCCCCCGTTAAAGCCGGTCCCAATCGCCACATGCTTTCACTGTTTGTTTGCGCATTCTGGGATAGCCTTAAACATACGTGGCACCGGGGGCGAGCCGATTTAATGGCCACCTATCGTCCTCGTGGTTTCCCGTCCATCCACACCGGTTGACACACGGGCTCGATGGGCCACGGTAAGCGTTCGGCCCGGCCCCGTGCCCGGCAGTGTGTGGAGACCGGCCCCGATTCCGCCTGCCCCCCACTACGTACGGCCGCCCGTGAATACGTCCACAATGGTCCATCGATTGCGGCCAAATCTTTTAGTCTCGCCTGCCTTCTTTTGTTGTTGGTCGGGTTTGTTGCGACGGTGCTGCCGCGCGTCGACTTCGGGAAGGGCGGCGTTTACGACCACAACGACTTGGTATGCATAACGGGACGGTCGGAGAAGGTTTGGTTGTACATCTGGTCTTAGTGACGCGTTGAGAGAGAGAGAGAGAGAGAGAGGTACGTTTGGGGACGACTCACAACGAACGTTCCGTAGCTGATAAACAGGCACGGGCTCGCTGCTGGCCGATATAACCGAAATTGATGACGTAACGCACAGAAAGAAAGAAAGCCAAGCGCGGACAAGTAGTCGCGTTCCCCGGGAAGTTCTCTTTTATGTTGGTTGACTCAGTGGCGGCGTTGGCATTGATGAAAACGAGTGTTGATATCGGCTGGAATAAAACCGAATCACGAGGGCGTTGCTTGTTACGCAGTGTAGGCAGGTAGATGTGACCGGCTGAGGAGAGCTTACTTGGGAGTCGCTTCTCTGAATCTTTATACTTGACATTCGCTGTAACACGACATACTTGTCCGAATGTTTCATCGCGCTGTGGAATGAATAGCCGTGTGGCACCAGAGCAAATACTGTAACAGTAACACACACAGCCATACACACAGAGAGAGAGAGAGTGTGTGTGTGTGAGAGAGAGACTCAGAGACCCAGACAGAGTAAGATAGATAGATAGATAGATAGATAGAGAGAGAGAGAGAGAGAGAGCTGTGACACAGCTGTGTAGGACCAGGATCAATACATCCCGAGCGGAGATAGCAAGATGCTGATCTAATCCCAGATCATGTACTTCTCCAGTTAATCCATAGCCGTCTCATTGCGCTCCGCCCAGCCCACGACGCGGGACATTGTTACTGGCCCTCGGCGCTCCACTAGTCTTCTACCGTCATAACAAACCATCGGGCCCGTTCTTTCACCATTACTGCTGGTACGCTTTGTTCAGGACGTTGGCTCGAACCCATCATCATCATCATCATCGGCGAATGTTGGATCTATCTGATCTCCGTCAGTCAACGATTTCGTACCCACCTCGACCGGATAGTCGGACCTTAGTCTAGGCGCCCTGAGCACAGTTGCCGCCATTTAACGACAAGTAACTGCCGACGGTGTCGCTGCAACAGCCAGCGAGAAAACGACCATTTGTTTGTGAAGTATGCAGTTGGTACACAATCGGGCTAAATTACGGGCTTCGACGGTGTTTGTATGAACGTTACGACCCGTTCGTCTGTGTGTGTGCTCGCGCGCGTGCGTGCGTGCGTGTGTCTGTGTGCGCGTAAATAGGGGAGGAGATTTTATTCGGTACTGGAACGACGAACGCGACGTTGCTTAACGTAATGAGTGCGGAGTGCGTCTGATTGTCATCGGTTAGCTGGAATGATCGGGATTTAGTGGAATATTCGTCAGGATACCGACCATCTGTGATAATGTCCGAGGAAGGGATCCCCCCGTATGGCAGCAAACGATGACCTGGAAGACCAGGAAACGCAACGCGACGACCAATCACCAACTCCAGCAGGTAAACAGACGGACGGGCGAACAAACAAATAAACAAACAAACAAACAGGCATCAACAAACACGCTTATATCATACGCACACGCATCCCTGCCCGCACATAGACAGTTATTATAAATTGTACTCCTCGCCTCTCTGTTTACAACACGAACCGCATCCACCATTTTACCCTTATTGGCGGTAAATATATCACGGTGTGTATGATGTATTACCGTCAAATGCATGAACGACAGCTGACTGGTTATGTCAACGTGTATTTTAGTCAATACGCTTCCTATGCCGAGCCGGGACTGCGGGGATTGGTGTGGTTGTTAAATCTCTCCAGCTTTAATACAATTGAAGTGTCAACTTTTGTTCTTATAGCTAAGTTATTGCTTTATTGATCGCCGGAAGGTAGATGGTGATTTTGGTCTGTACGGTCGTCATAGATCAGTCTCCGAGAGAATTACTCTCAATTTATATCTAATCCGTGTGCTATAACCAGTGAGATTAGTTTGTTTTCGTGATCGATTCCGGCATTAATCTCATTCCGAGGTGTATGTTTGTGTGGGTTTTGTTCTTTTGGGAGAAAAAAACTGTTTATTGTGGAAATATTTGGCTAAAAGAATAACTGTAGTGAATGAAACCAATCGGTATGCATTACCACGACTGTCGGGAGCCTTCGACCTTGTTTGCTTAAAACAGTAATCCTACCTTTGTGTTTGTTTTCTTATGTGTGGTTCGCAAACTTCAAGGCAATTATTATTTGGGATTGTTATAAAATGATCTAATTGTGTGTGTCCACGGTGCAATATCAGAATTAACAGTAGCCACAATTCCATCCCCCCCCGTATAAATCATGCCTGTTGGAAATTATTGTAAGGCTGCTGAAATTCAAGTTCCGAGCGGCTCCTATATTTCTGTGGAATCTTGCCATGGAAATTCCTTTGATATTGTTGTTTCTTATATTAAAAAAGAAAGAAAACAAATGCGTCCCATTTTGAGAAGTTGGCCCTGACAAACTATTTTGTATAATTTGTAGACATTTAATATTTTGGCTGCACTTTTTTGTGACTGATTCAAAGGATTAAAACGTTGTGGGTGTATCTACCCTGAATTTACCACCAGGCACATATATTTGGTGTCATTGTCTTAGTAATATGAGTTTCCCCCCCCCCGCCCCCGTGTGTGTGTGTGAGTGTGTGTGTGTGAAAATGACTACAGTATATTTGGCGGTCAGCCCATCCCTTCTTGTCTAATCCAACGCTGCTTCATCATTTTATCCCAGTGTGGCCTTGTCTAATACTATTAGTAATACTATTTATGTTTAATTCAATCGTGAATACGCGCCGCTATTGTAACAGCTGTGGTTCGCCTGTAATTCGAGAAAACTGCTGCATTAATGCAGTCAATCATCTCTTTTTTGTTGTTGTTGTCACTCGCCACATCCACGCTGTCAACATTCACCTACTGAAATTGTTTACAATTTCCCAGACCCAAGCGCTGGAATAATGAGTGGGAATTAGACTTTCTGGAGGGTTGATGTATCGCCGAAAGGGCAAACGGTGTTCGGACGAGGTGTGCCCTTCTAACTACCTATTTGCTCGTGTAATGCGAGAATTGTTTGTTGAGCCAGCGCATCCCCCGATATCAGTTTCTGTATCTCGCGTCCTTGTCTAATGTAGGGTGATGGTACCATCCTGCCGTATCCATATTACGGTATGCTATCGCCTTTCTTACCAATTCCCAATCAAGCGCCAACTGAAATGAACCATGCCCAAGAGCACGCCGCTGCATTAATGCCGATTTGTTTCCTTGGGAAATACTTCCTGTTAGTATTATTGGCCTCTTTGGTCCAGCTGGTAGCGCGTTGGACCAAAGATCACTACCACCCGAGTTCGAATCTTGGCGTGGGAATATCTGACGGGTGTTTCATCTTTGACTTCGTTTCATTACATACGGAGGTCGCTCGGCCCATTTAGCCTACCATGTGCACAACAGTGGCCGTAAAACATCCGATGTGAGAAGGAACGTTTCAACTTTTGCTCCAGTACACCTTTTTAGACGGCTAATGTTGCCGTGGCGCCGTAAACAATGACAGATTGTTGTCATTCATCTGGAGCTATAGGACAGCCGGCCATTAAGACGTCATTAGCGCCCTATGATGTCCGTATCGTATTGCTTTAATCGGCTTATATTGTTGATGGCTGAGACCAGCGTCCGTCGTCCAGTCTTGGTCTGGGCATCATTTATATAGACGACGGCGTGGTATATTATTGGTAAGACGCCATCATCATCATCACCACCATCAACTTCTTCGTCGTCCTGGTTGTGTCAAATAGTATTGAAATTTGGTCCCATATTAGAATTAGACGAAAAGTGACCACGTGTTACAGACAGAGTGTACGTATTCAGCAGGCAGCAGTGCAATCAGATGGATATCTGTAAATTATTGAGCATTTGCCGTGCATAATAAGGTGACATTTATTTCCTGCCTTTCCTTATTGGAAATCCATTGTTGCCCCAGGACCGGGTAGCCATAGTGGAGTCCGCCTGCCTGTCTGTACCCCCCCCCCCATGTATGTGTGTGTGTGTGTCATGTAAACAAAAAAATGCACAGTTATGTCTGTACAGTTATGTCCTTGCCAACTGGGTCTACTTCATTTGGCCACGAAGAGACCGGTATCGTCGTCGGATACCTGATAGGTCTTAATATGGCGCTCTCACTGCATGGCACATGGTATTAAGTACGAGGCACATTGCCACATTGGTGCATGGTTTTGACATTGATCCGTTGTGCATCATGCAATAAGTTAAGCATTGACATGTGTTGCTTGATGCATAATCTATGATTCAATTCAGATTGTACTGCGTTGTGGTAAATAATTCAGTAGCCGATACAAAATGCAGTGTTTCATACATCAGGCATATTTTGCTATATACATTGATGGATAACTCGCAACAGATGTGACAGATTGAGACTAAATTGTTATTTCTGGCCATAATAGTAAATAGTGGTGCACTGTTAGTTCGGCTTGTGGCTTGGGTAATATTAGATTATGGGACACAGACGGACGGACGGACTCACACACACACACACACACACACAGAGAGAGAGAGAGAGGGGGGTGTGTGTGTGTGTGTGCTGATGAAAGAGAGAGAGAGAGGTGGAGTTATGTTGCCCTTAGTACACCCAAGCGGGGGAGCTGAACCCCCACAGAATTGATCTTCTGGTTAGAGAATACATCTGGATCAGTCCCATCCGTAACAGACTGTCTCGATAAACAAGACGTATCTGAGACATGGGACAGGCTAGAGCTAGAGGAGGCCAATACACAACTCTCTTATATACAGCCCAGCCCGTACATTACACGCTTTGATCACCGACACACGTCTTGTTTAATGGCCATCATTCTAAACCTTTAATAGGCACTATCAAGCTCTAGACTTTCATAATGTTAAAAACCATGTCTAATATTCTGCTTTATGCTCCATCCCTTTCAAAACCTGTTTGACGCCATTGGCTTTTGAACTGCTGCCGTCATTGGGGCCCTTTAACACATAAAACAATAAGTTTATTAATGTTGATTATTCGTACCTGTGTGGTATTTAGTAATGATTATATCAGCATTTTTAAAACTTGGCGTATGGCATGCACCCGTGTGTGTGTGTGTGTGTTTGTGTGTGTCTCTCTCTCTCTCTCTCTCTCTCTGTGTGTGTGTGTGACATTCCGGGGAACAGGTTCGATTAAATTAATGGCACGCTGAAAACGAGCATGCCAATTGTATGTTTACTGTGAACAGAAAGCAGCAGCAGGTGGGTTGTTATTGTATTTTGTTCGGATTAGGTATTGTCTCTATGTCACTGGTCACGTGTTTTGCTTACATCAGGGCGTCACTTTGGCTCGAAAGTGGACTTAACAACATATTGGCGTTTAAGTGTCATTGTGTGTGTGTATGTCTCTCTCTCTCTCTCTCTCTCTCTTCTGTGTGTGTGTGTGTGTGTGTGATAGTATTGTGCAGGAAGGTGTTGGCACAGAAAAACACAAGTTATGGTTACAACAAATGGATAATTCATCGGGAGACCAGTTAACAGCCCAAGCACCTGTGTTTTGTCACCAATACAGTACCAACAGACACGCCAACAGTAATGTAGACACATAAATGGACAGAGAGAGAGAGAGAGAGAGAGAAAGCCTTGCATTCTAACCTTTATAGTCTATGTCATACAATAGCCATATGCCGGATACAATATATCAGCGATTATGCTGGTGCCTGCCTCCGTGTGCGTGTGTGTGTGTGTGTGTGGTCGTTTAGAAAGAGTGCTGTTTGTTAACCTTGTTAGTGTCATTGTCTTAGAGCTACCGGTAATACTAGGCTCTAGTTAAGCTGACCAGTAGACATAATACATCATGCTACAACCAGAAGCAGCAGATGGTTACTGATGTCCAACTTCCTGTCTCATATAGACGCAGAGAGAGATAAGGTGATAGAGAGACAGGCAGACAACATGGTGACTGATAGACAGTCAAGGAGTAGCTTTACAGGGGGTAGACAGACAAACTGACTAGCACACGGACAGAATGTATATGGCTATGGGTGTGTAGGTTTATGGAAATGTAGCTTTTTATAGAAATATAGGGTTTATTGCTGTGAGCCAGTGCTCATATATATCTCATATATATATATATATATATATATATATATATATATATATAATAATGAATGGATAAAAGCTGATAAAGGGAGAAATAATACATATTTCGTGCTTCTAAACCATTCTTGAACAATAGGTGTATTTCCATTTACCCTCATGATCTGCCCTCATGTTTGTGTGTGTTTACCGGTGTAGAATGAGGTACTAACACAATGAGTCACGCACTGGGGATTTAAACTCTGCATGTGTAATTTCTCACATTCATGTAGGTTTAGGCTAAAACACAAACACACATGCATGAACAGATGCATATGCTTCCACTCACAGACACGTGCACAAACGTACACACACACACAGAGAGAGAGAGAGAGAGAGAGTGGTATGTGTGTGTGTGTGTGTGTTATCAAGCCCCATATCTACACATGGTTATAGACAGACTATTCCCATCTAACATTAATCTATAGCAGCCAAACGTTCGAGACTTTTGTCTCCGTAACGACGGTCAACAGAATTAGTCGCCGAGATTCAGTGGCGCACAACTTTTCTACCTCTGCCGACCTGTCGGAGCTAACAATTAATATACGTTGGCCTGTCTCCACCAGTACTATCCTTCACCGGCGGTGTCCTGTTGTGGTCTCCGACTTAAACACACAGGAAGCCAACATGGTATCCGGCCATAAGTCAGCAACTGAGAGAGAGCGGGGGGAGGAATGGGGATAACGCACGGCAAGAACTATGTATTCTGGAGAGTGTAAGTTTTAAGGGTGGAACGCGGGAGAGTTTCGCCTGAAGCGTGTCAGTGATGGAGCATATCCCCTGTCGGTCGTATCTTCTTCATGTCTACTAGGCCAGGACAAGATAGTCGGGTCGGCCAGATGATGGACTTTGCTGACCCCGGCGGGGGGCTAAATTAGGGCAGCATCGTGGCGCACATCTCATTTGCCTTAAACGGAAATTGGCAGTTGCAGAGGGAACTGGGGGGGGGGTGTTTGGGGGAGGTAGCTTGGGACTGTAGGGGGTGACCGATAGTGAGACTGGGATATGAACAGAAGGTGGGTGTGGGGAGGGGGAAGCTTATGGAAAAAGATTGATGGGATGGCTGGAGGATGGGGATTGAAGAAGAAAAGCGTGAGGGTAGTTGTGAGGGAATGGAATGTGGGGGTGAGTCAGTAGCTTGGCCTGTGGTGTACTGAGGGGGGGGGAGGTTTGATTCCTTTTGTCAAGAGAGAGGGTGATTTAGTGAAGGGTTTCTGCTGGGGAGGGGGAAACTGTGGCAGTGGTGTATGTAGGGTGTTGACCGGGGTGGTTCTTGATGTTTGTTAGGGATAAGGCATGGTGAGGGGGGGGGGGGTTCCTTTCGCCTATGGGTAGGCTTTGGGCTTGAAAATATCGAGCCGCATTGACACACACACGCACACAGAGAGAGAGAGAGAAAGAGAGAGAGATAAATACACAGACACACAGAGAGACTCACATACACCTCCACACACACACACGCACAGAGAGAGAGAGAGACAGGGAGAGGAAGGTGGATGTCTTCTTGTGGTGTGAAGACAAACTCTGGTTATGCCCACCACTGCTATGTATGACCGGCCACTAACTGACCAGTGTCCACTGATGGGGGGGGGTAATATTATAAAGATGGGGCTAAATGATGCTCTAGCAGATGTTTAGTGCTCACTGGCCGAGGGGCAAAATTAGCGTCTGCGGTAAGCCTTCTGAAGGCATTCTAATATAGGAGGCATTAATTTGTGTAGAGCCAAGTCAAGTGATCAGCTCCGAGTAGAGCATGACTAATACCAAACTAGTTCGAGTCATAATGACCGACTAATGGACAGTAGATATACAGTACTGAACCACTGAAGATAAACAAGAATTGTCTGTCACCTGAACAAATCTCTCTGGTCTGTTGTGTGAGGATATCTAGAATTGATCCGGATTTAGTCAGGATTCACGGGAGCATTGAATTAAATACACACCGCCGTGTAAATGCATGCTTTTCAATGGGCACATCTCCACCTGTACATCGAAGGAAATGTACTTAGAAGGTGTATAAGGAAACGTCGAAAGATGGTATATGTTCGATTAGACTGGACTAAAGGAATTGTCTTTCTGAAATGGTTGCTGTATGCCATTTAAAACATATTGTCACGGCCTTCTCGGTAATAATTATATTTGATGTCTTCAGGGTTCGGATTATTTGTTAGGTATTTCCCACTTAGCCATCAGGTATTTCCCATTTAGCCATCAGGTATTTCCCACTTAGCTATCAGGTATTTCCCACTTAGCCATCAGACAAAGTTATCACCGACCAATGATAAACATAAAAATAAATGGCGGAAGATGGTTTGTTTGAGGGGGAGGAGCTATTCTACATATCTTGTCCTTGCTGATTGGTGGAAAATGGTTCGGAGGGCTCCACGATGTTTACGTCAAGAGGATAGGATTATCTTAATTGGAGAGTTCACTTTTTAACTGGGATGCGATAATCGTCAGTTCCGAGGCTCGGTATCAGTCGGTTCTCTGTAGAGTAGATACAGTAACGGTAATATTTGTGGTGGGAGGTGGGGTCGGCCCGCCCGCCATTACCGACTAATGAGTACAGTTGTGTGACAGTTTATTGTCTCGTTGCCACGACGTCGGCTGTTTTGTGAGCAGTAATTATATTTTCAGTTTTAGCTGGTGTATTAATTTACGAAGAAGACGAGTGCTACTTCAGCTGTAACCGGGCGCGTAACGCTTGAGGCAACCCTCCCCCCCCCCTCCGAGATGGTATAATTAATTTTAGCTACTGGAAAAATGAATTATTGTTCCAAAGAAGCCCGTTTCTAAACCTATTTGCGTCGTTACTGCCGTTTGTATCTAAAGCGGAGGGCAGAAGGTTCCAGACGCAAGAAAAATATAAAAGAACACCGAGTTTATAGATCGCATAATTTGTTTTTGTTTTAGTTATTAAAAAGGAATCGGAATTGTAAAATAATTCTGTGTTTACAGATCATAGACTAATAATAATAATAATGTATATTTAATAAAGCGCCTTACTAGCAGGAGCCATTCAAAGGCGCTGTACAAATAATATGTAATATAATAATACCCCAAATAATGTCTATAAAAACCCTGTAATGATTTAAAAGATAGTAATTATTTATCTGTGAAAGCAACCTTGAGTAGGTGTGTTTTTAGAACAGATTTAAAATTTCCAAGAGTCGACGCATTTCCAATATTTGACGGCAACTTATTCCACAAAGTGGGGGCTGCAACACTAAATGCACAATCACCATATGACTTGAGTCGAGACACTGGCACCTGCAATAGTATCTGACTGGATGACCTGAGTTTTCGGGATAACTTTCTAATGGAAACCAGTTCACACAGGTATTCTGGCGCCATATCATTAATAGATTTATAAGTTATTAACAGAATCTTGAAATGGATACGCTGTCTAACAGGTAGCCAATGTAGTTTTTGAAGAATTGGGGTGATATGATCATATTTTCTAGTATTTGATACAATGCGAGCTGCACTATTCTGAATTCGCTGAAGGCGATTAATGTTATAATCAGATATGCCATATAACAGGGAGTTACAATAGTCTATACGAGATGTAACAAAGGCATGAACTACAGTTACAAGTGATTCTTGTGTCAAGAATGTTTTTAAACAGTGGATGTTCTTAAGATGGTAGTAGGCAGGTCGGCATACTGATGTGACATGTTCATGCATGTTAATACATTGGTCAAAAATAACCCCTAGATTTTTTACTGACCCATTAGGGGTAATCGAAGATGCACCCATCTGTAATGCTGGTGTCTTTAGGGAGTTAACACAATGTGGTGATGCCAAATATAAAATATTTGTTTTATTATCGTTTAGTTTTAGAAGATTTTGAGTCATCCATAGCCGAATATCGGCAATACAATGTTCTAAATTCTTCAAGGAAGAGGAGAAATTTAACTGTTCTGTTCAATCGGTTTTTAAAGGAATCTATATTCGGTGTAAAGTGTCAGTTCTACAATGTGTGTGATTTGTTATCAGGTAATAACTAATTTTGGGTAAAAATGTATATGTTGGTGTTTTACGGCCACTTTTGTGCACAAGGTAGGCTTAATGGGCCGAGCGAGCGACCTCCAATGTAGGCGTGGTGAAAGACGGAACACCCTCCTCACATAGCCCGGCAGGGGCTTGAACCCGGATACTTACCATCTCTCAGTGTTTTAATGAAGAACACCCATCGGATAGATCACTAGGTTTCCATTAATGATGTCCAAGATGAATCAAAATGTCATTGTCATCCATCATATGATTCATAAGACATAAGTGAAATAGGCAAATTGTGAGAACCCCCCCCCCCCCCCAACCCCTAAAACTTAGCATCAAGGAGACAGTAGTTTGAGTCTGAGTGGCTAGCAGTCCGGGAGGGGGGGGATGTCAAGGAGAGGAGGGAGTTCGGGGCGATGGTAACCGAGGAATCTTCGGTAGAGGGAGGCGGCAGTATTGTTCCTCATCTATCAGCCAATATAACGACTACTTCTAACCAACTCAGTCCGCTTAACCATGACAATTTGAAGTCCGAGTCGCAGTGGGGAAGGTTTTAGTGCCAGAGACTGGAAATGGTAATTTATTTTCTCTGCTCGTGGGTGGGTTGGTGGGTGGTGAACATCTCTCGTGGGGGGGGGGATGCTTGTATCAGCCTTGTTGGACTACTGACTGGAAGATAGAGAGTGCTCAATTTGGGATTCGTCTTCTGTCCTTGGCTTTCTCCGGTAATTAATCGGATAATTAAAAACCGTTGGCGTTTTATTTGGAGGTTGGCTTTTTCAGGTCGGCACTTCGGTTAGTGAGAGATCTGTAGGGATCTGTACATGTTGGTATAGGTCACTTGGTATAAGGACGATACGACCCGAGTCCGTTTCGTGTTTTGTGGCGCGGCATTTTTGCTATCGATTCGGGCATTTCACAGAACGTTATTAGATCAATAGAAAGGGGTGGCGGCTTCTTATAGATTCCTCGGTGTGGCGAAGGTTTGCCGTGTCGTCGTCTAATCGAACATCAATATGTATGTCGTGACCTTCACGGGACCTCGGCGTTTTCGGCGGCATCGGGCAGTACGAGTGTTCACGTGTGTGCTATTAATGGTACTAGACACTCATCCATAGAGAAATAAAACACCCCCTGCTGACTGAGCCGATAAGTGTTCTCCTCCGAGCCCGGTTGTTGTCTATTACCCTTGCCTTCCCTGTTCCATACACGGCCTGTTCTCATCATCTTGTTCTCGGTTTGTTCTCATCTGGGATTATCACACAGTTGGCTCTGCGGCTCGACCAGGACTCAGTGTGTGTGTGTTGTGTGTGTGTGTGTGTGTGTTGATACGAGTGAGCCATGTCCGGGATGTGCTTGGCATCCGGTGTCTGCTCCAGACGTTATCGTGTTTTGCCCATATGGTGCCACATCGAGTCTCCACCGTTGGCTTCTTACATCCCCGAATGACGTATACGAAGAGAGGTGGCACACCAGAGTACCCTTGGGGTAATCAGCATTCTCTTTTCTTTGGTAGGGGCCGCAGCTTAACTGGTTATTCTTTGTCAGAAACATTTTTGAGAATTGTTTAGTGCTATATACCCGAATCTATGGGCACGCGCGCGCGCACACGCACAACTTCATGCTTTTTCCACATCCTCTCTCTTTCTCTCTCTCTGATAGATCAATGCTTAAAGCAGTGTGCTGCAAACATCCAGGTTCTGGGTTTGAATGTTTGTGGGATTTATTTAAATAGAAAGTTGCTCCTCAGCCACATGTCCCAAGTGTAACCGTCGATGGGGTTAAAAATTACAATTATTCCCCCCGCTCTCTCTCTCTCTCTCTCTCTCTCTCTCTCTGTCTGTGTGTGTGTGAAGGGGATTATTCTGGATAATTTTTATTAATAAACGGCAACATTTCTGGTTCATTTCCTTTTCCACAATTCTATAATTAGCTCCCGGGTGAATGGATTTCTTCTAGAAAGATGATTATTTCCGGTTCCATTGTAACAGCTACGACGTAATATAGTCCGTCATAGACTTTGGGGGTCAAGGGGTAGACGATTTCAGTCTGTTACTGCGCACGAGTTACACGCAGGTACGGATTCGTCGAATTAATTTCCTTGATGATGAGAAGCGAGCCAACGACGTAGACGTTTATGGTCCGATTCCACGAGGCGTTGTTCCGTTGTCATGACTACTCTGTTTTTGTTTCGCTATTTTTTCAGCGCTATCACTGCTTAGTCCATAGACTCCAGTCAATATTGAACCTCACCGGTGTTGAGTAAACTCCAGCGTACTCGGTTGTGCGTATGTACATCGAATTGTGCGCTCACTCGGTCGTGCTATCTCACGAAGCGATGCGCAGATGCGACTCCCAGACGAAGATGGCCAGCATACGTTTGATATTTGATAATGGCATGAAATACGTTGTTGTCATCATTCAGTGGTTAACTCTATGGTCTATGTCAGGTTTACCCATCTGTCATATTTATGACACGTTATCAAAGATGTAGGTGACCGACTACGTATGTAATAAAAATGAAGGATGTGACTTTAGTTTCTTCCAAGTTTATATCTTATTCTCCCGATGCGCAGACTTTTTGATGCCAAGGAACATATAGTTATGCCAGGGCGCCTCCGTGTCTAGTTGGTAGCGCGTTTGACTACAGATCACTACTACCCAAGTTCGAATCTCGGTGTGGGCATATCTGAAGGGTGTTTCATCTTTGACATCGCTTAATTACCTTTGATAATTGTAGGTAGATTATTTTTAATTTGTTGCTTTATTAGTGCGAATCTGTGTGCTGTGTATAATGTATTTGTTACAAACTATGGTCTCAGGTGGTTGATCCAGTTTTTGTTTGGAGAGGAATATACCTCTCAGTCTGTAGGAAAGGGGACAAATACTGAATTATTTTGTAAGGAACTAGTAAAATCTGATTAATAAAAATTACGTTGTCGGTTATACTCAAGTTCTTGTGTATTTTACAAAATGAGTGATTTACTGACTGACTGAATGACTGACTGACTTACTAAGAAAACAACTGACCCGGGTTGGCTGACCACATGAATGACTGACCCACGAACTGACTGAATGACCAACACTGACTGACCATCCAACTGACCCACTGATCAACCGACCTTAATAACCAACCAACGAAGTGACTGACTGGCTTCCTAATGTCCAGTTTATTCCATGGAATTGTTGACATCTGTGCGTAGGTCACATCGGCATCACTCGGCCACATCAAGTGGTTGAGGCTGTGATGTGAATATCAACATTATCTCCATTCCCTGTGCGTTGTTTATTCTCTGAAGTGATCCGATGAAGCTGCCCTTACTGCATCCACACATGACGCTATTGCAGAATTGACTACATCTCATGTCAGCCCTAAAGCTACACCATATATGGTATACAGTTTGCCTTATGTTACACTATATATTTGTAACCATCTGATTATGCTTTAATCCTCTGAAGATGGATGACTGATTCAGAATATAATTAGCCATTCCTAGACACAGACATATACACGCAGACACACTCTCACTCACTCACTCACTCACTCACTCACTCTGCCTGTGTGTATATATGTGTGTGTTATTTTGCTCGGTTAAACCTAAGGGCCATGATTTATGCTATTGTCGGATGCTATGAGATTTTTTTTGTACATAGAAGAACACAATATTTCATCCCAGACTGAGCTTGGTGTGGAGTCGGTGGGTTGTTAATGGCCGATACAAGTGGCTATTATATTGAGCCCGAACTGAAGCGACCAATTCCGCTCATCGCGAACAAAAAGCCGGTGTAACAGTTCTCATCAGCTATAGAGGGCTCCCATCCGATTGTCATCGCATCTCACTCGTTCTCTCACACATCACACCTCCTCCTCCCCCCCCCCCATCTTTTTCTCTCACACTCTCATCATCGCACTATTGCCTGACTGCCATTCCATTTAGCTTTGTCCTTAATTTCTTCATCGTCTGTGAAATTTCACCGGTAGAATCAATACTGAGTCAAGGTGGCTTCGGTAAACAGCATCCTGACCCGCTTATACATTTATGCTGACCTGGAATAATCAATACAGCTGCTCGTAGGAGAAGCCCAGACCGAGAGCTGAATTATGACAATCAGAAAGGTCAATTTTACTTTGGTACCTAAACAGCTATTGAACACCCGATGGAAATTCTATATTAAAACAATTGCGAGCTCGAAGGGCATGTGCCACGTTTATCATAAAATGTCATTATGAGGGCTAATTTACAAATCGTGTTCTCGGCAAACGCTGAATGGTATCTGACGGAGATCAATAATAAATAAGCGATGCATGACTGAATACCTGCACCTTGTGACTGACTGGTCACCATGACAACTTTGTTTATCATTTTATAGCCATCCCCATTGTTTACTAGTTGCAATTTGTTGGTGTGTGTGTGTGTGTGTGTGTGTGATTTGGAAGATGGTAAAATAGTCTTATAATGCTGCTATAATGCACAACATTACATCCCTATTGTTTTGTGGTACAGATAGTAGTCACTTTTTAGCTTGGAGGGAAGCTGCATTAATATTAATATATTGAGGTTATTTGTGGCAAAACTGGTAGCATGGTTGGCCACCAAACTACAGCACCTGAGTTCAAAACTAGCAATATGCAGTAATTTTATGGATATATGGAGGTGCAAGATTTCTGCATTATTTACTAGTAGTAGTAGTATGTTTATGGTACTACAGTTAGCTCGTACAGAGACTTACTATACTGATGTGGCAGAGTTGACAGGATGGTTAGAACAGAATTAGTGGAGGTCATTGTTATGAATCCGGTGACTACTAGCTTATTTGGCTGTTTCATACCCCTTAGCTTTAGACAAATGTACTTGATAGAAGTCAGTGATACTGTATGTTGGTGATAGATTTCATGCAGACAGACAGACATAAATCCAACACACACACACACACAGATATATATATATATATATATATATATATATATATATAGATAGATAGATGATGAGAGAGAGAGAGAGAGAGAGAGAGAAGACTTGTATGAACAACGCTGACATCCTATCAGACCAGTAGCAACATGTATATTATTACTACATGTATTACAGTTTACATATCTGGTAAGAAATCTATCATAGCGTCTACTAATAAGCCAGTTTTACGTGGTTTATGCCACTTTAAACACAGCCAGTTGACTCCATTCTTCGCTCCGTATGTGACATTTTCATGAGGATCTCACATTATTTATACCGGCCAGGTGTCATTAATGTCCCAGCCATCGTTGTCATAATTGTATGGCAGGTGTCAGGTGAGTGGGAAGAAATGGAGCAAACGGACCCACTCCTTGCCGGTTATGGTGTATTTAGTTTGATAGTGGCAAGGCCTTCACTTAACCCAATAAGGCATCGATTTGACGATAACTCTACGAATGTCCTCATCTTTTATGCCATCTTTGTCTGTCATTGTTTTCATTATTAACCGAATGCAGATTGTTCCCATTTCATTCATAAGTCGCTTGAATGCCAAAACGGTTTCACTAATTTAGATTATAGCTCGGCGGAAGCGTTTTTATTAATCGATAATCCAATCAGTGTGTCCCATATTTAAACATGCACGGTGGCAACAAATTTCTGTAACAGCCGTGTTTGCAAGACAACAGTACCATATCTGGCATGGCCATAACCATATATGACTGACTATATGGTGCACGTATATTGGGTACTTAGTATTTGTCCTTTAAGAAGACTATTTAGGTCAGAACAAGGGTGCATATATCATTTATGCATGATTACCTTTGAAATATAACCTTTGTACTTGAGGAAAAGATGGCATTAGGTCACCTTAATATTCATGCATCCAAGAAATAATGCTCCATCCAGAATGATCGTTTTGAAGTATGGCTTTGTGTATCAGCACGTCTACTGGTTACTAAATGTTTTCATGTTACAGTAACCGATTACGCCTGAACAAGCCTACACCAATGACTGTGTTTCATTTGATGTGATAACAAGGATTGGGATGAAGACAAATATGAAAGGCTAAATCATTTCAACTTTGCCATGTAAACCTTTTACCTTTTGACAATTTCTGTGATATCATCAATCACTACACAGGGTTTTTGTTGTTGTCAAGGCTAGAACCTGTGTTCTTAAATATTGTTTAGTATTATATTAAATAATAAACATGTATTGTTGTTGTTGTTGATGTTTTTATTATTATTATTATTATTATTATGCATTGGCTATGCATTGTCACCCAAAAGCTGTGTTGTATGTTTCTTGGTAATCAATTATTTATCAAACATATCTGAAACCCACATAGAGTTTAAACAGTCCTGTAGTATGCAATGATTCATATCTCATACATATTTAGCATACAGTTGTATTAGAACATAACTCAACTGGGTTTTTCTTTACGTCCTGGCTACATTTAAAATTATATGTGATTGTGTCTTTGAGTCTACTGTATTCTGCAGTTGCCTTCTGTGTTCTTATACTATTACAGTTCTTTTGTGATATGATTATCATCATCATCATCATCATTAAGATCATGCCATTATCACTGTTTTTGCAGTTTGTTAAAAATGTGAGTCAGTTCGTCATAATTAATAATGGCAATTGTTTTTCTTCCAGAGAACATTGTCGATGTGGAAGAAGGTGGCGAGGCAGAAAAAGAGATCCTGACACTTCTGAAAGGATCCTACCTGGATCAAGGATTCACTTCAAAATGGAAACCTGCAAAGATGCAGCTCATAATGACGAAGTCATTTAAAACTGAATACGATGGTAAGTTGATAGTTGATAAATAATGAATTATTTATGATACTTCAAGAATAAAATGACAGGTTACAATATACAACACCTTGTTTACCCATGTGTGTGTAGTTCTTTGTGTTTGTTCTTTCCTACTAGGATACTTGTGTCTTACCAGACCTACCATTGTGTGTGTGTGTGTGTGTGTGTGTGTATGTTTGTCTGTATGCATGTTTGTGTGTGTGTGTGCATGTCTGTCTCTGTCTGTCTGTCTGTCTGTCTGTCTGTCTGTCTGTCCGTCCGTCCGTCCGTCCGTCCGTCCGTCCGTCCGTCCGTCCGTCCGTCCGTCCGTCTGTCTATGTTGCCACTCTGTCCATCCGTCTGTATGTCTGTCTTTCTTGCAGGATTTACACTTTAGATTAACTACATATAACAGTGAATGTTTTATATTATCAAATCCGACTTGTGTGTTGTGATTTACCATGTGAACATGGGAGATGAGCTAAGAGAGAATGTCTTTGACTGAATTGTCAGAGAACAGCACAGCAAATATAATTTGTCTGTCTGTCTGTCTGTCTGTCTGTCTGTCTGTCTGTCTGTCTGTCTGTGTCTGTCTGTCTGTCTGTCTGTCTGTCTATGTTGCCACTCTGTCCATCCGTCTGTATGTCTGTCTTTCTTGCAGGATTTACACTTTAGATTAACTACATATAACAGTGAATGTTTTATATTATCAAATCCGACTTGTGTGTTGTGATTTACCATGTGAACATGGGAGATGAGCTAAGAGAGAATGTCTTTGACTGAATTGTCAGAGAACAGCACAGCAAATATAATTTTAATACATCTCTGTGTCCGGTAGCATCACTCACCTTGAGAAGTTTGGAGCAGTATTGGACGTGATCTAAAGAAACATTTATATTATAAACAGTGAGAATAATCAAGTGTCAGCAGTCAGTGACGACAGTGAAAGCTTTTTTGTCACTGTGACTGAACTAATGCCTTTGCCTTAGTGAGTAAAGCTTTTCATATAAACACTTGTCCTTTGACCGTATTATTGTTTCCGGATTAACAGGCATTTCCTCGATCACATCAGACTTGAGGAAGCCAGTTTATAAAGTATTGCGTGTGATTTACGATGAGAGAACGTCTAACCGAGTTTGAGCCGATCGGATTCAGCCCTTCTAGGATGATCCTTTTTGTGATCAGAATCTTCCACCTCCCCTTTATGCTGGATTGGTACAAGGAAATACGAGCTGGCGATATCCCGGCTAGGCCTTTATGACTGGCTGTCTTGTTCTGATTTGAGTGATGGATCCTTTTAGGTAGCAGAGGACTGGCTCCTTGTCCTGTGGCTGAGAGAAATTTATTCCTTGGGCAATTCTGTAGCATCAGCATGAAATACAGCAATCAATATTGTTGTCTTAGTTCTGGCGGCATCTTATTGGCTTTGCCCACAACCTATTCTACCAGTTATATAGCCTATAGGATGTCTCCAGTACACAGAGCATTTTTATTATAAACTGTGTAAGACCCGTGTAAGCCTCCCAATCCCAATAATCGGATGTGGTCTGAATTTACAGTCTGTAATAATATTATTACACGATATTGTTCCTCGTTGTTTTAATTGTTTTAGTTCACATAGCTCGTGTAGAATAAACATGACGATGTTCATTACATTTTGATGTTCTTCAAAAAAAAGCTTACGTTTGACAAGAACTAAACAGAATTGAAAAGCTGCAGTAATTAAAATCAAGGATATTGATAGTTCCCAGTAATAAAGCGACTAACAGAAATTTATGACTGCCTCGTTACACCAGCAGATTAGTAGTAAATGTCTATGCAGCATTTAAAGTAATTATTACTACACTTTGTGTTACATTCGATGATACATCATTTTGCCAGATAAATCTCTGATATCTATGTTGTTGCCCATCATCTGTTTTGATGGTAGTCATTTGTTTTTCTCTTTCAGAAAAGAAACAAGAAATGCTCATCCGCGGCCGGAAAGGCTGTGAGTTGGATGTAAGGTTTGGCTTTGTTGTTGAGAACAACATCGCTGCCTTGGAACTGGTGTCATCACTGGGACTACAAGTACATGACTCCGAGTACAATGCCCTTGGTTATAACAGAATGGGGGTGTACCTGTGTAAACACTCCGATGTTTGTTTACGTCATGCTCTTGTCAAGTACTCTGGTTCACCTGTCCTCAGAATGGTCATCTCTAAGGTAGGAATAGTTATAATAATAATAATGATAATGACAACAATGTGTTCATTATATTTATGTCCCAATAAGCGCCGATCCTATTTCTGATGAGGATCTCATATGATCCAGTCCTTAATGCATTGTACTGCAGATCTACGGGTTATGGGGGATCGAATCCCAGTTCTATTTATGAACTATTTCATCAAGTAAAAGGTTCTGCCCTGGTCAGCTCATTACCCTGGCGAGTAACTAATTGGCATTATGTCCCAAGAGTACTGGGGCCAAACAAAGCATTCCTTCACCTTCGCCTCAGATTAGGATTGCTGGCATCATGGTGAGCTGTTCATGTTCGCATTTTGCCAGCTCTCTATACAAAATATGTCTAGTGTACATTTTGACCTTGTTCACAATTTTTATGGAGCATATACGGAATTGATATAGAATATGATGGATTTTATGTAATATATATATTAATATAGAAATATATTTGTTAGAATTAATCCTTTCGTGAATCACATTTACCATGAAACCAACCAAGTAGACAGTTAGTTTACTTTCACAGTCCGAATAAGTAATTCTGGTTGGAAGACTTTTGATTATGTTTCTATGCAAATTAAGTTTAAGGGAAACCGGCAGCAATTACATCCCGCATGCGAAAGGCTTGTGTGTGTTAACAGTCAACAGTGTAGAAAAAGCTGTATTGGTTTACAATAAAGTGTCTGGGGAAAACGTGGAGACCTGTAGGAAACTGGCTGTCATGTTCTGAAAAGGTCGTCCCGTGTTCGTGGAGATTCATGAATAAGGAAACCAGTTTGGAATTTATTTCAACGCTCCGTGCAAATATAGATATATTTTCTGTTCTTCACATAGACCAGTAATGTATTGATTTGAGCAGCTTTTTGGGTCATTTTCTTGGTGTTTTATGTTGAATCCGATTTAAAAAAAATTAAGTGTATCATATGTGTTGGTCATTCCAAGTCCATAATCAGATGTTACTTTGTCATTGGAGACCCAATGTTGTCATGATCATGAGAGATTCTAATCATGCCAGTTGTTTCCGTTACAGTATATTATTGGTCGTCACACGACAGCCATCCCACGGGTAGCCTCAGCTGCAGAATTCATAGAACCAACACAAGGTTTCGATTGTCACACGTCAGTTATTCCTCCAAATCCAAATGACTCACTGCAGAACCAGTTCGATAGATCCCAGGTAATATATAAATGTATATAGTTTCCTGTATGTACCATTCTGTGGCACAGTAGTGGAACTTTATCATCACATCTACAACGGCTAATATTTTATTTGTCTTAAATTTCTACCAGCATTTATTTGATCGTAATCAGATACTACCTTTCAAATAAATCCTGGTCTACTTCATCAACGTTTGTCCTTCTTTAGGTCTATCTGTACGAGATAAACAAGTTGTTACAACCGGCATCACGACCCAGACAAGTGATGCCTTATGCTGTAGTCCATTTCACGGAGGAGGGTTTGTATACGCCACTAATTGATGCTGAGGCAACGTCGGCAGAAAAACTGGCTGATAATCCACGCCTGCAACAGATTGTTAATGCCATCAATTCAAAGGATAAAGAAAACGGAGATGAAATCCCACCTGTTGGCATTGCACCGGTACAGGGAGCAGTCTCTGGATTACCGGCACCAATTCCTGTGATAGGTGTTGGCCAGGTAAACAGCGCTCCTTCGTTGTCGCCTAATGCACTTCCAGGTAGGCCACTGGTGGGTGCAGCCAAGGGGTCGGTGATGTTGTCTTCACCCAGTCCGGCATTGGTGAGCAACATGGATCAGCCAGCTGTTCCGAATAACCAGCTGAGGCAAGCCATCAGCCAGCTGACAGCAAAACTGGAGGCCGAAGAACGTACGAAGAAGGCTGCTGGCAGCGACATCATCACGAGCCAGGTGAAAACGATGCCAACCGTCCCACGGGCTGCAGTGCCCCCGGGCCTAGCTGTCCGTATGCCACGCATGGCGGCCTCGCCAGGGTTGGGCACACCAGGTTTGCCCTCCCCGGTACACGGGGGCTCGTTACAAGGTGCCCCAGCACTACCGCAGGCAGCCAATCCGGCTCTACACCTGAGTACACCCGTTGGGGCATATCTAGGCAACATCTCCAACATGCCACTACAGAGTTCCGTGATCAATCCAGCCATGTTAGGCATGGCTGGTCACAATCAGGCCGCAATGATGGCAGTTGGTGCCACCTTAGGACATAACGGCATCATTCCTGGCACCACAACACTACCACCCGGCTTCGCTTTACCCTCACCTGCTGGTGTACCCAAAGCACCCCCTGCTAATCATACTATGCATGGGGCTAGCATCCTCGGGTCCATGCCACCCCAGGGTATGGCCAGATCCTCCCCCCTTGTATCTATGCCAGCGGCACGATCCCTGACACCAGATCTACAAAGTCCCCTCCATGCTGGTGGTATGCCTGCTGCGGGTTTTCTTCAGCCAAATGGTGCCAGTACGTTTTCTGCTCAGCCAGTCTACAATCCCGGTATCATCTTTTCCAGCTCACCAGTTACCTACTCTGCACTGCACCAGACACAGCTGGCTCCCGGATATTCAACAGCTGGGATCAGTGGTACGGGACTCGTGCCAGGTTATGGCGGAGTAGAACAGCAGCTGGCCTTGACAAAAGATGCCATCAAGTTCGAGTATCCGCCAGGCACTGCACTGTTCGGAGCAAAGGATCCCAAAATGGCGGGACTTTATTATCAACCCATTCAGCCTGTCACAGCTGCTGCTTATGGACAAACAGTGTTACTGAATCAGTCACTGAAAAGACCACTGGAGGGCGTAGGTCTCACACACACCATGGATAAGCGATTTAAATTCATTTGAATAGAACGTGGAGATGGGGTGAAACAAACGGAGGAACGGCATTTCATTTGGGGATGTCGGCGATGGTAGGTCGATGAAGAAAAGCATCGCTCGTCCGATGAATGGTGTTCGCAAAACGTTGACAAATTGTTGTTCATAGCATGCATATAATCTCAGTTACACTACAAACTGAGCGTTTGATCAGCTTGTCAGTGTGTGTGGTAACTGCTGACTTTGGTCTTTGTTTATCCCTGGACGAGACTCGTTGTTCTCAAGCAGTAGCTTCTTTACCAGTCAGAATTTCAAATTCCGTAGCTACCCCAGCAGCTGAGATATTGATATGGTCAGTTGAGATGTGCTGTGAGAGGGTGGACTACTAAGTGTTATCATTCCTTGAGAACACATATCATGATCTCATTAACAGGTATGAACAGTTCGGGCATAATGTGTGCAGCAATCCGATGTACAGAAAAGTTATACGTAGTCCCACATTCGACAGATATCACTCCGTACGCACTCCCCAGTCACTCCGATAGATTAAGAGTCCCATTGCTGAGGTTTTTTCCTCAGCTATTTTGTTGATCCTCTCTCCCTGTCCACCGACCATGATGAAACTTTAATGCAATAGACCTGCTATTATGTTTGACATTGTGATTATGTATGGATCTTTGTTTCTAGACCTGTCTGTGTATGTGTATGTGTATGTGTATGTGTGTGTGTGTATATATGTTTGTATGTATAAAGATGAATAGTGTTCCAACAGCTGTCATTCAAGTTTTGCTTACTCCATACTCAGATGTCAGAATACTGCAAATGTAACTCGTTTAAGTTTGAAGCTTTTCAGTGTTCTGTGCTTTGCATTTAACTGGAGTCAGACTTCCAGCCTCTAGCATGTGGCCACTGGACACAATACTATGCAATATGAGCTGTTCATATTAACATCTGACTTCCACAAACACTGTATGTACTTCATTGTGTTTGCATACATCATAGCAATATCATATATATATATATATATATATATATATATATAATTAGCTGCATACTTGTCCATATTACAGAGTAAGGTAGTTTAAGATTTAAGTCCCTACTGTTTTAGTATTTCTGTTACCATATTTATTTGTTTCTGTCCCATTTCACTTTTGCTGTTGACGTTCCTGTAATATTCTCCAGCAGGACTTTACATAATCTGTTTGATTAAAAAATTAATTCATGGAAGTATTTCCAATTGCACTTGCATATAATCTATGGACATTCCACATTTTACACAGTCTGTTTTTGCCACAGTTTTATTGGCTTGAATCTCTTTTTAAGTGTGTGCCCCTTGGTACAGTGATTTGACCAATATAATTGACCATTTCTTTTCTTTTGTTTGGGTGGGTGGGTTGAAAATGAGTGCTATTGCAAAATTTACTTCATGCTCACTCAAGGATATTTGCGCACCTTAAACCAGCATTTGCAAAAGTGAATCATTCCCACGTAACACCAAATCTGCTCACATCTGATACTAGTCTAGATGTTGTTGCTGTGCTATAATGTTTGTTGTGATGATATAGCATTATCTAGTCTCTGGCCACTGAACTGTCTCAATGAAAAATACTTTTTGACTGCAGTTTTCTTTTTGTAGCTGCTTCGATGTACATACTGCACAGTTAAAACCGAGTCATTTCCCAGCTGCATCCATGCATCATCAAAGTTATTTGTCATCATTTCGAGATCAATATGTTTGTGACATTTAGTGTATACCATGTCTGTGATTGGTCACTCCCAGATCATGCTCAGAATAAGATTTCTTGTAGATTGGATGAGAGTGATATCTATTTTTCATTCCACGTAATATTTGGTATGTGTTCAGTTTTGTTGTTCCAAATTCATTTCCCTGTTTAATATGTTTTTAACCAAGAGTTTTATTTAAATATTTAATCCTTATTAGCATTACCATAATTATTATTATATTTATTATTATTACATTATCATTGTTGCCACTAACAATTAAGGTTGTGAAATTTTATTATTTCATCCTAGTGTATTCTAATTTATTGTCGTTGTTGTGTTTTCATGGCATTTAACTTGTGAGCATAAAATGTTTACAGCGTTGTCACTGACATTAAATTATTTGCACAAGTCCCAAACATTAATGGTATGTTGTATGCACACACACACACACACACACACACACACACACACACACACACACACACACATTTATTTTATAGATAGTAAACACAGATGTTCCTATGCGTTAGTAGTAATTCCATGCAAATAATTCAAACAGGTGTTTTACAGTGTTTGCAAATGTTTACAAACTCACATTATTTATGTATATAGTTCATGTTGTTGTTAAATTTTGGAGCTCTGCGTATCTTCAGCTTTTTGAAACTAGCTTATTTATGCCTGTATTGTTATTTTTGCTAGCAGAAGGTATTATTTAAACCAGTTTAAGTATTATATGGGTAATGAACAAGGCAAGGATAAGTCGGTGATAAAAGTTGTTTGTTTTGTGAGACATTCTTACACATGATCAGTCTCCCGCTCACTTAATTCCTCTCCTAGCAGTCATTACCTTTTTTCTTCAATTCTGTTAAGGAATGAAGTTGCTTAGTTTGTGACAGCTGCTACTGAAGAAACTGTTCTATACCCTAGTCAAACATTCCATGTTTATGTACGTATGTATGTATGTATGTATGTATGTATGTATGTAAAGTGTACTAGATTTGCTGCCATATTGGCCACACTTTATCAGATCCAAAGCAGTAACTGATTTAGAACCATCATAGCGTTTAAGTGTTGAGTATATTCTTTCAGCTAATGTGTAGCAGTGTATTATTTCACTTTATTTATTATTAATTTGAACAACCAAGCATGTACATGCACACACTAGAAGTGTTGTGTATTCATTACGGAATTGTATTTAATGTAACGTTTGCTGATTAACTTATGTTTATATATATATATATATATATATATATATATATATATAACATATGTGTGTGAGTAATATCTGTAATGTGTATGGTATCTAATATTTGGACGTTTGTTTGCTTCCCTAGGCGGTATCCTGTTTATTAGTCCTGGTGTACTATGCTGCGACTTTCTTGTTCTATTCACATAGCAGAGATTGGTGTTTGTATTACCATTAACCAGTTATTGTAATGTAACCAGCTGTTAATGTTAATGGTTACATATGTTACTGTTTAATCATATGCAGCCAGTGTGAGGTCCTTCGGGTGTGTGTGTAATGGTGTCTCTTGTGGCTGGTTTCCTAACTCCTTATCGTACCCTTTCGTTTTATGTCTTTTTGCCAGTCATCAGATACTGAACCAAATTCTTGTTGTTGCCATTTTTAAAAACAATGTTAGCGCAGCACACCTATCCGTGGGCCACTAACACGATGAGACCCTTCTGTTGTTTCATTGTATTACCTATCTGTATAATGCTGTAGTTAATGGATCATATTTTAAATCGTAATTTCGTCTAATGATCCCCTGAGCAAGAGCAGGTAAAGTTTTATTGATTTAGTGTATTTTGCTAAGTCCATCAGTCGGCCATATTTCTGTACAGAAGTGGTCACCAGTGCTTACGTACTTGGCTTGCGCTATATACATAACGATGCTCTTTAGATTGATTGATGAAATGCCGGCTGTTTAATCTGCGTATAATTAGTTTTTCCTCGTTTATTACTTGTGTTTATGTGTTGTGTGTGATGATGATATGTTCTGTATGCTGAGCCTTTCATTTCTTTGTTTTCGTATTCAGTTTTGATAATTCTAGAAGACCCACTTAGGAATGGGCTGATTTCCGACTGTGTTCACTCACTGGTGTGATGTCTGTAACCGATGAACATTCCACAAGTAGTATGGTTTAAGAACCAAATGGTCAGAAGTGACTGGTCATGAGTTGCTTATTATAATTTTTGCCATTACGATGTTTTTATTGCTAACCGTCAGTGTGTGGAGAGGGCAGCACTTTACGATGCATGATTTCGTTCCCAATCATGGTCTTATTTATGTATGATTTTCCCAGTCAATGTGCAACAGATCGGTAACTTGTTTTAGCTCGTAATTTATTTCACCAGTCATCGGCTGTAATAGGAATCGTCTTAACTATAGGTGTTGAACTGGAGCTGTATAGTTTTTATGTTGTTCGTTGGTGTCTATTTTTATTAGTAAACACTGTATATTATATTGCTACATTCCTAGGAAATTGCTCCTGTCCATTCCACCTAAAACAAGGTCTGTGGTTTCTTATAAGTTGATTCACCAACAGTTGGTACTTTATAACATGATTCATAATATTAATTAGGCATTCATTTCGCAGTTATACATTTCTAATTATCTTTTATGTCATTATTTGAATTTTATAAATGATTATTAGTTTTCACTTCAATTCAATGTATTCGATAGTAGCATCCCAGTGTACCTGGGATGCTAAGAACACACACACACATACATACCTATACATATATATATATTTATATATATTTATATATATATATTATATATATATTGATCAATATGTATATTCTATTTATTGGACTCTTTGTCTTCTTAAGTAATGTATCACTGTAATTTCTGCCTGTGTTCTTTTATCACACGGTGATGGTGGCTGAAGTCCCTTGTACAATTCTCTTATCAAGTCAATAAAAAAAGATTAAATGCTTCTTCAGCAAAACATATGCTTTGCTATTTTGTTTGTTTGTTTTTACTGATATGACAAATGGTGTTCATTCGTGTTTTTTTTTCCTCAAGCTCATCATTTTACTTGTCACATTTTTTGGGAGTACAGATCAGTTCGTGTTGATTGTTAGAGATGTGTTTTTTCCATATTGCTGTAGTTATGTACATGTATAGAACTTGCACACATCGGATGTTCCGTCCATCTTATATATTTTGCTCTGCCTACCATAGGTTTAAGCATAATCAGTATTTCCATTTTGTGAAACAGACTCAGTTTGTGAGCGAGAATCAGTTTTTTATGCGTTTCATTCGTTTTGATTTTGTATTCACTTCGTGAATTCCAGCATTCGACTAATTTCCCTTATCTTTTTCATTTATTACATATATATATCTAAATATATATAATATTATTTTCCTTATTATTTTTAAATTTGTCACTTCATGTTGAAGATTACAAACACCTCCGTAAAACTTCCACTTGGTTAACGTTTATTATTAAGATTTATTTTCAATACGGAAGAAGAGTGGCTGATTTTATCATTATTTTTAGTTCGTTTGCCTACTAATAACATCCTTTTTTATATTAGGAAGCAGCCCGGCTTCAATCATAAGCAGGTAAGTTTAGGTGGTCTACATGCTGTCCAGATTGTAACAACATTGTCTAAATTGATTGGTAATTCTGTTATAACGGACAGTGGGTGCAGTATCACTTATCTGTGTTATATCCTGTCGATTACTTTGGTCACATCAAGTACTTATCATGGAGTCCATCTTACTTAATTGAATAATTCCTTTTTTTTAATATCAAAATCATCTTTAATATTAAAATCATCTTTAATATTAAAATCATCTTTAATACCAAAATCATCTTTAATATCAAAATCATCTTTAATATTAAAATCATCTTTAATATCACAATTCATCTATGGTTTTGCTTTTGTACATCAAATATTAAACAAATGAATACCTAACACATTCATTCATTCTACTTGTAAATTATTATTCGTTTTAAAAGTTGTGTCGCTTTTATTTCTGATATTATCTAGAACTCGTCTGTCAGCGGACAGTAAACGGTAACAATTTGTCATATTCAGTGACTAAAGTGGACTACATTTGTCTATGATACTGATCATGCTGATGACAGAATTAGTTATTACTCTTTTATTTACATATGATTGCCTCATTTATATTGATCATTCATTGCACATAACTTAGAAAGAGTAATCCTATTAAAATAATAATTTGGTATAAAATTAATATTCCCAGATAAATGATCTTTTCTGTAAAAGGTTGATAATTATTTTGCTAACTAACTGCTAGTCTTCACAACAATAGTTTATTCCAATTATAACATTTAAATTTGGGTCATGGCATTCCATCATTTTAGGTCAATTCTGAGTATGCTAAACATTAACCTTATTTCTATTACTTATAAAGTTTCTTTAATTCATTTTTTTTTCACCTAATTATTTTATGGTCGTTGTAGAATGTTTATTTTAGTACATTTAAACAGCTATTTAAAATATCTATCACATAACTAAGAGATTTACTATCTTACTTACATTTATGGTTTAACTTTTAATAATAAATTTCCCAATCCTTGGTTCTGTTAATGTAAAGAAATCACATGTTGACATATCTTTATATCGAATCATCGTTTCACCAATATTTTGGTGTTCACTCCCTTATAATGGTGCTATTATTGGTGCAATGTTGATTACAGCTGATATCTATTAAACATGACCGGATAACGTTTTGTGCATCAACGGTAATACTAATGCATTTTGTTTAGATTCTGCTCTCTAACCCATGTCCCGTTCTTAGGCTTATAGAGCCTGAACTACAGTTTAAACTTCGCCTAAAACTACAAAAGCTGATTTTGCCGAAACGATCCAAAGTAGATATTTTGTATGTAGTGCTTCCAATAAGTTCACTCCCATAAATGTTCTTTATATAAACGGATCTTCGGATAAACATATTGAATTTATTATGTTATTCAAAGATCCATCGAAAACCCCTTTGTCTTTCATATTTTATATATGTAGCTCAAGATGACGTGTGATTGTAAATAATTGTTATCGTTTTAGGTTTCTCATTAAACTGTTATTTACCAGTATATGACATAGGGTGATACTGCAAGTACTATAGCCATGACTGAGTACAGTGTATACTTCTATTTTAATTATATTTTAATAATCTGGACACCATGTTTTGTGTACTATGTACACCGTGCCGCGTATTACCCAGAGACACAAATCAAATACGTTTGGTAAAATACTCATTGTAAAACAATACGAAACGGTGCTATGAAAGTGTCATTGTCTGTGGTCACTTGGGATATATACTTTTTGTTGATGACTGTTAACAATGGACGAACCCATTGAGGTGAGGGACGAGGCTGATGCTTGCCATTTCTATTGAATCTGTATGGTCATGACAAACTCCCAAACACTGACAACGACTAAATTAAATCCGCAGACACGGCAACACAAATTTATACATGAATGATGATTATTGTTGACAATAAAGAATTGTATTTTTCTACTCTACTGCAATTTATAAAGATGAAGGGTTAGTGATGCTTACCTGATATGAGGGGACTCGATCGTGTTTTGAACAGTGATTTTGTAATACGTCGCAGTGGTTTGATTTTTTTAAGTTAAAAAATATAACTATACTCTTATGGCAGTATTATCTGCCACAAATATAAAGAATACGATTTAGCTATACTTTATTTTGTTCTATTGTTCACAAACCTCAATTAATTGTATCACAACATTGCTGGAATATCATAGAAATAATAATGTTTATCATAGTCTGAAAAAGGTATATTAGGTTATATAGAATTAAGGATACACAGACCGACACTTAAAAAGTATGGTGTGTGTGTGCCTGCATGTGTGATGAGAAAACTAATAACTATTCAACAGGCTGTGCATGTGTATTTGATTAATATACATGCCTTTGTGTGTGCGTGCATGCATGCTAATGTACACCCAGATATATTCCCTTAAATTTGGGTTCATTCAAGTATTTTAATTACCAGCCCAAAATATACAACTATCAGTGTGATATATGTCACTTTATATTCTTAAAATTAAAACTTGAATGATGAATCATAGTAATGACCTGGTTCAAGAGAAACATATTCCTAAAGATCGCTGAAGACTGCTTCCTAATATTTCTCCATAAAGACCCATTGTAAAGAAATGAAACTGCCTTAAAGAACTAACTAACTTCAGCATGTTTATAGAATCGGTCCATTGCAAGAGATATCTAATAATGGTAGGCAACATGAATTTTTTTATGGGTCACTAAGCATGACTAACTCAACTTTACAATACCTTCTTGAAGTATTAACTGTCTTTAAAGAAGTATACAAGATGGTCAACTGAGACAGGTTTCTTGAGACGATATTTTTTCCTGCTGAACATCCAATACATGCTTAGTTTAAAAAATAAGTGTAATCTGTTAGCTAAAAAGTTAGCTCTGACAATTACATTGGACTCCCCTTGATTGGGAGACACAAAACACCATAATGATATGACTTATGTAGGAGTCTACACCAATACAGTACTATAAATTGTAATAATAATATTTTTTAAACATTACAAAAACAACAAATCACCATGATTCAGGAGACAGTCAATACAACTTATTTATAGGATTCATCTTTTTGTTAAAGTGTTTATAGCTACTGAAACTTTGCTAATATAAGATAGTCACCAGTCATGATGTGTACTATGCTATGACTTGCTATCAGTTAAATGAGAACTTCTAAAAGTTCTATAATAATAATAATAATACTTTATTAAAACCAACAGAAATTGATGAAATCAAGTACATAAAAGCATACATTAGACAATGTCGATAAACAAGATTAAAATGACTTGGTAAGCATTACAGTTAAAATGTGCGGTTCTGACCATGGCTTTATAAAATGTTTGTGCACCATGAAATTCTTTGAAGTGAGGCTGAAGAAGACTGCAAGAAATTAATACGGTTTTACCAACGTTTTGAGCATTCTAAATGACTCACCAGTGGACGGATTTAGAAAAAAAATTGTTACGCAGATTCTAATACATTTTGTGATAAACATAAACGACTCCATGGTGCTTTACAATGGAATGTCCCCTGCTGCGATAATCAATAATGGTTGCATTGTTGATTTCTTAAATTTCCACCAGAGGGAACCATTGTAGGCTTGCAACAACTGAATAATTACGTGTACATTAGGATTCAGTATTTAAAATGATCATATTATACAGCCATCTGCCTTCCAATAAATTTGTCTGGTTTTATAGAATTTATTGCAGTGTGGTCACAAACAAGATTACCTCCATTACCTACTCTGGCAAAAACCAAATTTCATTATCTCTATTTTTACATGTGTCAGGTATGATGAAATGAAGGTAACTAATTCCACTGCGGATCCTTCTAATGCAAAATCACATGCCACGTGGAATAAATTAACCGAATGCGATGTTCATCAAGACTTTATGATGCAGTTTAAAGGGATGAAGTTCACTAAAGAATCTGTTATAGCACGTTGCTTTATGTAGATGATTGAATCAAAATTAAAATAAAGCCAACAATATTCTGAATGTTAATATTAGGATTTTCTCAAGGAGCTCCAATTTTCGAGCCAAAGCAAATAGCAGAGAGTTAAAATAAATATGAAGATAATTGTTCTAGTTAAATACATCCCTATATTAGTTTATAACTGGTTTGTTATGTTTGCTGCCTTTTGTTACCTTTTTGTCCTCTTTATGCCATAATCACTTGCTTCAGTTAAAAATGGCAACTGCACGAAGTGCATTAAATGGTACTAGAATCGGATTTTTCTATTATCTGCAGTACAAAAATTAATATAATTTCAAAACAATGACTGAAGAGATAACGAATGAAAAGTGCCTTGAACTGCTACAGTTTGGCATTAATAATTTAATTTGCAAAGGAATAGTTTTTGCTTAAATAACCAGAATAAATTCCCAAAGTAAACATCCCTCTCCCAAGTATAAATTAGTTGGTTTGATTTGAACCCCAACCTGCTCATGTGAAGTCCAGTGTGCTCCAGAAAAAAAGTGGTGTGGAAAAATTATCTAACTGAATGTGCTATTCATCTTCTCGTCAGTATTTTACGGCCATCTTTGTGCACACTATGATTGGATAGTTTGAAATAGCTCCATATTAATTCTCGATTTTAATGAATGCAACAACAGAAAACTTGTATGTGTAAATATTTTGGAGAGTGTTGAGTAATTATAGGATTGAACCATTCTGAGCAATAAAAGACAATTTCAAGGTTTCCTATGTCACTGGGATAGAGGAATTATTGAAGCAGACATACGAAGAAAACAACAAATACAAGTTTTAAAACGTTCCGTTCCTTTGTTTTCATACAAATACACGTCATAAAAATCACAACAGTACATCAACTAAGAAAAGAACATCATAAAGTTACGATGAACATGTTGACATTCATACGTGGAAGTTTTATTTCTTTGTTAATTAATGGTCTAGTGATGGCATTCATAATTACTCTAATTACAATGCACAAAATTGTCATATGGAATGCACTTTTATTCAATTTAAATACTGCGAACAAAGAATGCCATTAACTCGATAGCAAACACGAGAAAAAATAATGAAAATGCATTTTTGACTCGATAATTCATAAATGACATGACCTACCGCTTTGACCAGAGAGTAATCAACTTTGTTTATTAACCAAAGCTTAATGGAACAAATTTCTTTCTGGTTGAAAGTAATCGCCAAAAATTATCATCGTATTGTCTATACCTCGTACATCACTGCAAGTTTGTTCTATTTCTCTCTTCGCAAAAGTTAGTTTTATTATACTTCATTCTTGTTAGACATAAAACAGTACACAAGCAGTGGCAATGTTTCTGAAAATGAATCCACTGTCCATCAGATGTTGTAACTCTTCTTTTAAAAGAGTAAGATGTTATCCAGCCTGCAGTACTAACATCTAGCAGTTGTTCACAACTCACTGTAAAATCATGTAACACTGAGTATATTCTGCTTCATTGAGTAAGCACTAACACTACGGATAATACGTTAGAAAGCCAGTCCAGAGTGTACACTGATTTTATTACAAAATACTCCAATCACGCAGCAATATCAACAATATACTGATGTTACTCGCTAGTGCTGTCCTGTTTAAGTAAAGTACTGAGGCTTCTTCACATTGATGCCATATTCTGCCAGTGCTGGAGTGAGATCTTCCATAGTAAGGGTCAGACGTTTATCCTGATCAAAGAAAACAAAATCCTCAATAAACCATTTATAATAATATGTTATGTTATCTATGTCTATCTCTCTCTTGCACAAACATACACACACACACACAAATGGGAAAATGACATGAAAGATGCTATCACATCATGACATAATTTAAACTTCTACCTTGCTTTGTTTCTTTGAACTCTGTCCCAGAGCTCTCATCTTACAGTGTTGCAGAGCATCGTTGGCAATGTCCGATATGAACTTCTGGGAGGCGAGTGAAATGAGACGAACTCTGTTAGGAAGAGATTACAGCAACAGCAATTAGCATGAGGATGGCGAACACGCGATGGAGTAATCTGACCCACGATGTCATTTACAGTCTGCTAACCAGTTGATTACCAAACACGAGAGCTGCACTAAACTAATAACACTCATGACAGAATAGAGTATCACCGAAGGGCTAATGAGATAAAAACGATGGAAACGTAGTCACCGCATGTGTGTTACCACCGGACAGGGGAGTCTATTGTGGGACTATCATGTAACTGATTTGGCATTAGGCATCTACAGGAATCAGAACTCCTCTGCGCTGACGTCCTTTGCTCACCAACTGGGCGAGGCAATATTTCTTCATTAATTGCCGAAAGCAAAGGAAGCAAACAGTATTTTTGGTCTTCTCACTATAAATGAAAACATTCACTCTGCGGCACTAGAATATCACTACACTGCTGCTAACCATTCTGTTTACATTTAGTGTGGGGTTGGTGACCTTTCCTGTGTGATATAAATTAAAAACATCTAATATAAAAGATTTAATATGATCTATTTTAATTACTGACGTTATGTCAAAATAATAATGTTAATTATATAAACATTATCAATTAAGACTTGGTCAGAACATAATGACATGAAACAATTAACATCGGGAAATAATGACTAGGTGGGCAATGTGGCACACTATAATGTGATGGCTTCTTGATTCAAATTCTGTCCATGCTCTACCAAGCTGTCGGATGCTCAGTGGTTAATTCAGGCATACAAATAAGGCATCTAACTCGTCACACAATCTGGATTATTGTTGATTGGAGATCCTAGATTGGCAACAAGAAACACTATACTACCCCTAGATTAAAGTATATGATCTCAATGAATACAGCATTACAGGTCAATTGGCACATTTATATCTTGGAAAATGATGGTTTTGGACAGTAAAATATTATTGTAACAAACAGTGTATTGTTTTGTGAGTGTGTAAAAATAAACTAATTTATTTTCAGTTACAATGACCTTTCCAAGTAACAGAATATCCAAACGAGGCAAAACAATCCACAACAAGCAGTGCTACCAATATAAACAAATAAGTCATGATTAACCGAGACACTTACATCCTAGGATCTGTTGTTTCAAATCCAGCTCTATTTAAATAAAATGCTGTCACGGAATCAGGTATCTGAGATGAAAGAAATTATATATACAACATCAACATCAAAGGGGAATAGTACAACAGTTACACAAACATTAAATGTTACACCAATAAATAAGTTTATTCAATATTATAGAGTTCATGATAACATATATGGTACACCATTCATAATAATATCTACTAGATGATGTAAATCAATCAAAATTATTTTTAGTCATTTACCTTACGGATAACAGTTACGCAAGCAAGTGCTGCCACCTGGTGAATACTACTTACAGTGGGCGTGTAATCTTCCAGTTGTACTGCAAAATCATTGAGAGTCATTCCAAGAGTTTTGCTATCTGCGACTCCATTTGCTCCAAGAATGCTGTTTGCTTCAGTACCTTCTACTGGAGGTTTCTGTTCATCCTGAGAATCTATGACAAAAGTCAATAATATACAATATTTGACACTTGTGCTGTACTCAAGAGACTGAAAGTAACTTGCTTGTTATTTTAAAGATATCTTCTTAATATTTTGCTACAGCTTTCATATACTTTCATGCTGTTTATATTAATAGCTTAACCCTGCCCAAAATTCCTGTATTCAAGGAATAATAATGTTTATCCTATCTTATCCTGATACCTATCTTGCATCTACTATGCTATCATTATATAATCATTCTATATAAAATCAACTAGTGCTTCCCGCCTGAAGTGGTCAGGTGGGAATTTTTTAAGAATTTGGTCCATTATATATGGAATGAGCCATATGTATGCGCGTGAAATACTATCATGCGTGTGTGTGTGTGAACAGACACATTTGGTTAAAATTAATACCAAACTGTGCAAATGTATTTAGAGGTGAAGAATTAACACTGATCTTTGGAGCTAAATCATTGGCACAAAAGAAACATGGTGTGTGTAATAATTTTAATCTTCTATGTGATATTATCTTTATATATTGCTTCCTATGACATAATCATGATCTCCTATTCTATCAATTCTTGTATACATTCTTGTTGGCCATATGCCAAAAACTGCATAGCATATTATGCAGAAGCACTATCAATTAAATATAATACCGACCATTCGTTGTCGAAACGTATAGCTGTTTATCATAAGTCTAGACAGAAGACGCTCAAAATATTCTTCTTCTCGAGAATCCACTGAAAGTTTAAAATCCTGGAGGCAGTAAGGTTATCATGATAAACTAAACTTAAGAATTCCCCACTTTGCTGTTAATCACGACAAGTTTTGCTCTATCATGGGGCTCTGAGGAATGACCGGAGTATATTGAAAGTCATCCTTCTTACTTCCACGGAAGGAAATAATTGACGATATTTCATTTATTGTAACATTCAGATTGCTAGTTAACAATTAAGTTTAGAAAAATTTCTCACTTCCTCGTTATTGTTGGTGAATTGCATGGAACATTGTTTAATAATATATCAAACTTTGTTAATAAAATGATCATGTTGGTGCTAACTGTCCGACACTTGAGGCAGCTCAACCACTGGTACATATTCTCAATTAGCCCACTCATTCATTCACTGACTTGCTTGCCCATGCACTCAAACACATGATGACAACAAAATATAGTAACTGCACCAGTAAATGCGTTTTATTGGCATAGATCATGAACCAAGAATAATTGTGAGCTACGTGCATGCAACTGAAAAAACACACAAAAATTAGAACAATCAAAAACAATATACACCGAGGTACACTATATCATCATGGACAGGACAACCAGACAGACAAAGTGAGAACAAACTTGGGAGTTCAACCAACACAATACATAGAGCAGTTCTTCAAATGTAATACAATCACTGACTGACTGATGTCACTAACACTGCATCAGGCAATCACCGACTGGTCAGTGTCTAGTCCTGGACGCGACACAGTTTTTTTGCCAATATTAAATGAAAACACTCCTTTAATGGCAGGCAACATTATATGATCGGTGATGATCGAGCCAATGTAGTATATTGATTTATTGATTTCACTGACGTCCAATTACTGAACAGGCGTTATTTATTAAATAAACACTGCCACCTGATGTACACTGAACACACACACACTGACTGATGATATCTTTGCCATAATTATCCTTTGATGAACCACTCAGTGATGACCGATCATTATCTACCATGTTTATTTACGAAGAAAGCAGCATGCTGTGTGATCCATAGTAAAGCAGTAGCACCTAATCATGAACAACAAACCAAAATGCATTGTAATACATTAATGAATATCTGATGCCCAATATACCACTCGAGACAACGACTAGCTGTGACCTACGGGTACAAAATCTGTGCCAACATAGCACTGTTCAGCATGATCAGATCTGTTGAGCTGTTCAGCCTTATCTCGAGTTGTATGTGGGAAAAACACAGGTTGAACTGGATCAGAACCCGGAGGTTTGCAGTAGTGGTCAAATCACTGTGCCATTTGGAATACCTTATGACCAGATTTTTCAATTATTAATAGCAGTTAAATGCAAATAAGCAATATGTTAAGAATTTATTAATAAATTACAAAGGCATCATAGCACAGGGGCTACTCTGTAAGGTACACTGACAGCTGCCTCAATGAATATCAATATTACAACTGGATTTTGTCTAATATTTCAGGTGTGTAAACTACACAGTGATGTGCTATTAGTCATACCTCTATTAACAATTGATCAGTACATCAACACAACATCCAACCATATAATGCTAAACAATATGTGAAAAACAAAAGGACCACAGATATACTTTAATGTAAATGTCCATAACCAGTAAAACATTCCAAACCTTGCACCTTTTGATTTGTTCGAACTACAATTCACTCGGAATAGTGACACAGAAGACTGTCATATATTATAAACATATAATGACATAATACTTGTCATCTGTCAGGTAAAGACTATATATATATATATATATATATAATCTTTCATAATTCTAGACTGTATGAAGAAATTTCACCAACTAGATGCACCATTGTGGGATTTCAGGCGAGACTTCTCATTATTATAAAATAATAATAAAAACTCCACTGCGCTCCAACTCCCCCCCCAAAAAAAAAACCTTACCATACTAATATTTTAAACTTAAATAACCCAATCTATATGTGTATGCGGTGCGGTGAACTAAAATCTACCAAGGAAATCAAAATCATTTGACAACCTACTGAAGGTTAGTTTCTGGTGTAGTGACAGTAGTTAAGCTATGGACTCACTAGATACGATGAAGATACATCACACTGGAGAGGTCAAATACAGCAAGCTAGATGGCTACTATGTACAAGATGCTATGGAAAATGGCCAAGTATGTACAACTCACGATGAGCAATTAATACAAACACAAAATGTGTACACAAAATACCATTGGCGTGTGTGTGTCTGTCTGTCTGTCTGCGTGTGGGTGGATGGTGTCAGGCTTTCATATGTTAGCTGTAACAAGCAACTGAAAAGTGTCACTTAGTACGATGAGAAATAAATAAGCTTTGTCAGCACAACATTATAAAAACTGTTTCAGGATTTTCAACAATAACAAAATATTTAAAAAAACTTCTATGAGCCTTCAGCGACAAAACCAATACTGAAGATTGGTAGCATACAGACTAGACTGGTTCTGAATACAGTAAACACTACTAGCTTATTTATAACGAAATCCAACACACACCTACTTCCAGTGTTCTGGCTCATGATAAAGACTAGAGCAACTGATTCAATGACTACCTTTTTAAAGATGAAGATGACCATATAACATATCAAATTCTAACAACATTGAGAACTAGTGCTCACAAAAATGATAAACACAATCCCAGAGAACTGAAATACAGCGAAGAGAACTCAGTTTGTTAATCAATCGGTTTAGAGCCAGATCAATACTACGAGCACAAGTGCATATAAATAAAAGCAGCAGATTTAAGCAGTAGTCAATCTACTCTTTGCCGCAGTCCTACTTGCCTAGCAGTATCATCTAGCCTATCTTGGTCCATCTACGCAAAAACAATATGCGGGTCGTTTACATAAAATAAATATATATAAAATGCTGAGCATCTGACATATAAGATCTTAATCTCCAGATTGGTCCGTTACCAGATGGTCAGAATAATATCTAGCCATGCGGAAGACCTAAATAAATAACTAGAAAGAACAGCTAATGAACAATATCAACCAGTGACACAAAGTAAATACATTTTATACAATAATAATAATAATAATAACATTACTATTGATAATTATATTGTACGATAATAATAATGTAATTTAACAGGCTACAAGTCGAAAGGACTGATTCTGGTCGTAAATAATAATAAATGGTGAGAAACAATCCTGCTGAGAAACACGAGTAATATGTCATTGTTCATATGCATATTAAGAGTATTTCCAGTCACCTTCAGAAACACACACATGGCATATGACAATTCACAAAGCTACAACAAATACTGGCACAAATGCACACACACACACAGACACCAACTAGATTATCATGAAATAGTTTTCAATCAATACAGTTCAATAAATAGTTGAACTGCAATATAACATGTACCTAACTATGACTGATACACCACAGAATATACATTAATGTGGAGTCAACATTGTATAGAATTTGGCACGAAATGCTTCAATAAATAGTAAACTAAACATACAACAGAACATCACCACAATAGTAGACTAGACAAAATGCAATGACTGCTTTATAATCAAACCAAGACATTACACCCTTCCTTCAGAACTGTTCACCACCATAAGAGACCACAGATTATTGATATATTAGCAAACAGCCGTACTAGTAGTAATCAGAGTTCATATGGAACTCGGGGAATATAATGATTAATATTATTAATAAGGGTTTCATGGCAAAGGCAGAAATCAATGAAGAAAAACAAATGTCTGAAATTCCAGTGAATGGGTATAGATAGTTACGGAGCTACAGAAGCATAATTAATTTCCCAGATTAATCATAAACCTCCTAGGTTTTCCTGTGTATTTTTAGACCAAAAATTAATAAATTTCAAATCCTATATATTATGGTACAAATAAGTCCAACAACAGAAGCATAACAAGGACAACAAATGTCACAGCAAGGTATTAGCACACTGAGTAAATATAAAAAATAACTCCAATACATCTTCAACAAACTCTGTACTTCTACACGACTAATATTTATCAAATTTTTGTAGAATCTCTATAACTTAATTAATTCTGGGCCCGTCTCCTTCACCTCTTTAAGTCTAAACGATGGAGATATCTGTAGCTGAATCAATCATTGCCATTAAAATATAACTGACTTCTACACTACAGTATATATATATATATATATATATATATATATAAAACTAAATATAGGGCACCACCATGATTGTTAAGATAAAAACACAGTAAACAACTAGAACATGACACTGGTCATTTATGTCAGTACTGCTATTATAAAATTTGTAATATCATTAATGTATGCAGAAATGCAACTTAATCATGGCATGCTGATATTATCTAAGCACTGGTGAATACCGGTAGGTAACCAAAATTAGCTTGCTGTAATAGTATTGAAACTAATCTGATATATGAATAAAGAGAACCACTTGATCAGTCGGCATCTCAAAATTAGACCGGTGCATGGTGAAGGCAAACGTAGTTTACAACGAAAACATACAAGTACAAAGTTAAGTAACTCAGTTCCTTAGGGATATGTATAAACATTACAAATCTCAATATTAATCTAATAGAATCTCTACACAAAAATAAGCTAAACTCAGTATATGCATTCATAAAGTGACCATCTAAATGTCAACACCTTTTGGGATGTCAAATGAATAGCGTGGCTTGCCATCAGTTGAATAGAATTGCTCCTTTTCTTTAGACAGACCAGGAAGTTCTGGTTTACTCAGCCAGTGACAAACGATTTCCTGATCGGAAGGGCATGGTTGCTTAAACACATCACTATCGTAGGCATTTTTCAGGTATCGCCACAGGCCCTTGAGGTCAACAGGGAACTCGAGATCCTTGAATGCTTTGATCGCGACGCGGATGTGCTGCAGCTTGGGAAGCATGATGCAATCCAAATGATCCGGGATGTCACGACAAAGAAACTTGTGTGGCGACTGGTCCAGATACATGTTGAGCTTCTGCAATTCGGCCAGAAGTGGAGTTGCCGAGTGTGACACATCCTTTATGTAGAAAGAGAACTTAGAGAACACATCCAGACAGGCCTGGGCAGCCTTGACATTGTCATAGGCCATTGGCGGATACGGGAAGTGTTCATCTATGTATTGCACCATTTCGTCGAGATCGGACAAGATCTCGCTGCCATGGACGATGACCGGTAACCGGCTGGCCAGCTTCTTGAAGTCAGCCGGTGGCTTGGCCATGTTGACCGTGGTGACAGTGAATGTCAGCTCACCAGCATTGGCCTTCATCAAGAGGATCATGAACATTCGCTGACATAACGGACAGCCACCATAACTTTCTCCATCTTTGCCAGCCTTAACAAACAGCTCAAGATGGTTTGATGGAGCCGCACCATTCTCTTTAGGTATATCACTCATCGTGAATCTTGGTCTCTATCCTTTAGGTACTGGACTAGTAAGTTGTAGACACAGCGGAAAGGTGCCACACAAAATGCAGTCAAATATGTTTTCAAATTTAAACCAGTCTCACACTAGCAGAATCTATTCAGTGGTATATGTAAATATATATACATATATATATATATATATATATATATATACACAGGTATCAGCTCACAGAAGCTCAAACTGGATTAATCTGATTTGAATCTCACTCTGCAACACGGTAACTATTTTTAACTGATCTCTGATTCACCACTTAACATCATCCATCACAGTTGGGTCAATCAGTTCGCTGCTTTAATTACAACTACCTTCACATCAGAGCGTAGACTATATAAATACAGGCTTTGCCGATGATGATTTAGCTACCTGCTCATCTCCTTTCTGGCAGATGAAGCTAATCTGGTCATGTCAGACTGCCCTCAAGTGTCCAGTGATGCGGAGCATTCAACAACGTCGAACTACAGTCTGGTTAGCAGATTATGCTTTGGATGGACAGATGGTTGGACAATCGGCTACTATAAATAAGCTGCTGGCTCCATCTACTGGCCAGTGACCTAATTACACTCACTTTAACACCAGACCTGTGTGAAACAAAACCAAAAGCATGGATTTAGTAATGATTACCAAAAAAAATCAATCCAGACATGTTAAAACTCGGATCCAATACATACCTGAATCTGACCACAAAATTCAGAAGTAGGTCAATCATCATCATCCAATAATAATTATTATTCGAAGCTGAACGTTAGAGTGGCAGGACAAAAGCTCCGGTAAAGGCCAGTAAAATTGAAGCGCAGCTGCTTATGTTACAGCCATCCAACCAAATGTTATTATACTTGAAAGTCCAATAGTTGCCAAAACAACAAGCGCTCAATATACAAACATGCAGCAAAAACCGCAAGTTTATATAGATGCTGCAAGCCAGTTGAGGCCTATAAGGCTATATCAACACACATACACATATTGTTGTTTTCCACAGTGGTACACATCACTGGCGGCTAGCATGTATTTCATCGCACCATCAGAAAGAAGCCACTTTCTGAGCGGTCAGGCCACGTTTAGTAGTACTCCTAACACACACACACACACAGAGCGTAATATGTATGACATGACTAACCAGAGAAAGATTTCCTGCTCATGTCACCGGCAAAACATGTGCCCAAGAAACAGGTTCGAAAAGAACATTATCCAAACCAAATGACCAACTGGCCCATGTGTTTTTATTGGCCCTACTACACCTGGCTGTATACGTCACTGCCTGCACTCTTAACAACAGTGCTTTATCGTCGACCCTACAATAAAGAGTGAACAATAGCCGATCTTCCCAAAGAAGTACTCCTGACAATAAAACATCAGCCAAAAACAAGTGACAGGAGGGAGTCGGTCTATATCCCACTGACGACGCCCTTATTTGTTACGAAAACCAAGTACCGGCCTGGATCAAGCCAGTAAATTGGTTAATTGGCATTCAACGCTTAACACATCTGCCTTTTAGCATCGCACGTTAAGTTGGATAACAGTCTCGAATAACCTAGATAACAAGCTTTCCCACCTGATCATGATTAATACAGTAGCTTTACGGAGTTCTACGTGATAAAATCAAACTTTTATGTAAATCTAACACATCACTGACAACTTCTGACAACTATAATTCCTACCTTCAGACGGCACCCTCTTTCTGTAATACCAATAGTCACCAATTGCCATTACACACTTCCATAACATAAACCATTTACATAAATCTAACACATCTATGACAACTTCTGACAACTATAACTTCTACCTTCAGATGACACCCACTTTCTGTAACAACTGCCATTACCATTTTTCAACAAAAACAATTTCATGGAGGATACCCAGAGATATTTTAAGTAGGCGGTGTTTGAGTCATAGCCAAACAATACAGATATAACTGTCCACATAACATGACGACAATATTTTCTGTGGTGAGCAATTTGTTTTATAAATATGACACATTGTTTAACTGCGGAGAAGTTTGATAAACTGTCTGCCAAGAGGCAATGTTCAGCCGAGACTGCATTTAAAGGGACACGTAGAAAATAATTCCGCTTGTAAGTTTTCTATATACGTGTATAGGTATTTTTTCAAGAATAAAATTTTGAAGCATTTACCACCGAAAGGCTGAGATAAATGGTAGTTTTCTGTTTATCACTGTTGATGATGATTGATGCTTTATGGCCACTTTTGTGCACATGATAGTATAAATGGGCCAAGCGACCTTAAAAGGTAATGAAGTGAAGTCAAAGATGAAACACCCTTCAGATATGCCCACAGTGAGATTTGAACTCAGGGGTAGTGATCTTTGATCCATCCAGCTACCAGTTAGATCACGGAGGCTTCCCTAATATCGTAGATGTTGTCATCTGTGGGATATTCATCTCAGTGTCATTATAATTGCACCTTCAGTGAGTTCCAGTGTATACCAGTATTATCCTTTCCCAGCACTTTTTTGTAAACATGTTTGCTCTTTTCTACATGGTATCAGTATCAGATGTAAAACATAAAAACTATTTTTGGTGAGATTTTCATGACTTTTGCTTTATACATGATTTCTACAGATGATATCATGTGGAATATCAGGTGATCCAAATCTGAATATAACCACACAAAAAATTCCCTAATCAAACACAAAGGCAGGATCTCATGTAATATTACTGAAATGATTAATGAGAAAAATATATTTTGCTGTGAAAGCATGTGTGAAAGCATAAATTCTTCAATTTTCTTGTATATATATACAATACCATATTTAACACAGAACCAATAAAAAAAAATTATTCCCATAAACAGATATAAACTACGTTATAATTCTGATGTGTGATTCCAACTTTGTTTGTTTTGTCTTTGTAGTCGTTCCCAAATAACAGAAGCCACATAATGGCCAATACAGAAAAATGTAGAACAGCACAGTAAAAATACCTCTTTACCAGAAACAAAATATTGCTATCATTTAGTTTTGCTTCTAATACCAGTACTCAGCCCCAGTATAACAACTGTGTCAATGTAATTGTACCTTTATATCAGGTTCTGTAATCCGCATATGTTTGGATTGGTGCCCAAAACAAACAATTAAATACATTAAAACAGTACTCACTGTATTAACAGCAGAACATTGCTACTACTATTACTACTAATGTATATTTAATAAAGCACCATTACTAGGAGGAGCCAATAATAGGCACTGTACAGTAATACCCCTGAAAAAGATGTATATAAAAACCCATTAAGATATTTTAATAGTAAAGGTGTATAGGTGGGTTTTGGAACAGATTTATACTTTTCAAGTTCCAACTAATAAAACTTTATTTCCCCTTTAGGTGGCTTTTACATGAAACAGGTGTTACACAAGTATGGTATAAAAAACTCCAGACTGATAGTGATAGCATTCATGTTAAACTGGTGACAGCCAGCTGTAGAAGAAAAAACCAACCCCAAAATAAATATACTACTTTCATTAAGTAAACTTAATTGCCAGCAGCAGGCAATGTGTGTGTCAATATTAACATTTTCCTAAACTTGAACATTTCAAGTAAATGCAATTACACTTGAACCATGAACGTCTAATGTAGTCTATTAAAAAAAGTAAAACCCATGTTTGATGTTTACGTGCTTTCTACTATAGGCTCAAATCACTATCCACCTTCACAAAAGCTCCGACTCAGCATCAAATAAATGACTCAGGATATTCTATGGGACTAGCTCACTGCTGCAAACCGTACTTTGTACTGGAATGTTTGTTTTGATATTATCTCTGGCAATTAACAATAACAGTTTTAACACACACGATATCCTTTTACTGGAAGCTGCTTGTCTGACCCCGGTAAGAGGCAAAAAGACTGTAGTTCAGTATCTGCACCAATATGTCCAATGGTGAAAATGTGCCCAAGGAATTTGGTGTTTTCTGATGAAAAATCCTGCTGTCGAAAAGGCTTTGGTAGTTATCTTCCCCAAAAGTGCCACCCACATTAATACCTCCATTAAGACGAGTCTGAAAGATGTCTGCACCCACATCAGTATACAAATCTTTAATGGTAATGTTTAACACAATGCAGTTGACTGGCTTTAGGTGCTTAACAAAGCCAAAAATATAAACCATTGGACAAGTATGCACATGATAGTAAGCAACCTCAATGGAAAGAGTTTGTTCGAGTAGGGATGAGAATCATAAAACGGGCCTTGCATATTACATATGCTTTACTATGATATATATATATATATATATATTTACATATATGTATAATTATCCAAGGTACTTTGTGATGGCCAATTGAGTGTGTGTATGTGTGTCTGTCGTTTGCCCCATATATGGCTGATTCTTCACAAGATTTAAGCCAAGGGCACAATATCAATTAAATTCATTATGCAAATATATACTGGCAGTACAACAGCATCTGATCTGTGAATTATAATATAAAACAGTTTTACAAAAGATTACAGATATCAACAAAGAAAATTAGTGTTAATATCAGGAAGTCACCCTATTTTCAGTGTCAGTACGGAGAATTACATGGACACACAGTTAAAGATTTCAGTAGTTCTTCAAACTTAATTATCAGGATATAATTGGTCGGGCACATCGTCCGTGTTTTCTTTTAGACACCATCACACAATGACACTCTGATTGTCACATCTGTTTTTTGAGGTCGGTCAGACAAGAAAACAGCAGAAGTTAGTTGCTGCGTGTTAACAATGTTCATGTACTACCGACCATTAACCATATGTGACTAGGATGTGGCTGTATGAACAATGAATGACAGCACTGCAATCGTCTCATAAACAATAAAACAGCTATCAGTATCATATACAACTTGATGCCAACTGTCATATACTTATAAATAGCCGAGGACACCTGCCGACACTCTACTTCATAAATTTATTTTGAATTATTATCCATGAACAAATGCTCAATTTCAGACCAAGCGCATCTTCCACAATAGGATAGATAGCCACATTAATACCTGTCGTTCAGATGATGATTATTGTCAGCATCATCATCAACATGCTGTTATGTAAACTTTCTGACAAATCAAGGAACCACATTTTGACATTTGTTTGACTTCTCTAAACTCATCAATCAAAAACCCTATCATAAGTATAATATGCAATAAATATAGCATAAATATTAATAATAATAGTATTTTAAATAGCACCATATTCAACTTTAATTGCTCTAATGCGCTTTACATTGAAAGCTGAATTAAAACATATTCTGAGCTTGTATATAGCTCAATTACATTTCATACATAATAAACTGGTTTAAAATTATAAATAAGCCAATTTAAATAAATGGCGTTTAAGAACCTTACAAAATATGGCTTTACTTGCTGAGAGTTTAATGTGCTCAGAAGTATTTATCTCTGTACAATGGCGTATGACTTTTTTGTACCCTCGAAAGTAAATAGGGCTCACATAAATGGTAGAAAATACTTTATTTTCCAATCTACTAGAGTTCAAATAATCTATTACAAGTTCAGTAAACTTCACCACCAAAACTGCCATCAATTAATAAATGCTTTCACAATTTGCTCAGATTTTGCGTGTCATAAATAAGAAAACAAGACCAGCACACCCTTCAAAATATCAACTGAATCATTTAACATAAATTACAAACTAGTTTAGGATAAAATATCTTGTTCATTTTAGATGTAATTCCATGTACAGACACCCTATTGTATTTACTGGTCACACTTGGAGCCAATACAAACAAATTCCAAACAAACAAATTTATTAGACTGATATTACTTATATAAACCTGGATTCTCCTAACTGCATGATGTCAAAATAAAAAATGCAAACATTTGAAACAGTTAAATAAACACACTGAACATTGCTGAATTAATTCCACCATACAACATTCTAGTTAAAGTGTATTATTGTAAAGCACACTAATGTATTGTGTTTATCTAAATGGAATCTCATAAACCCATATTATGTAAATATCTTCTGATTATGCTATATAAGTTGACGCAGCAGATAAGTCGAGGTCAATTTTGACCCTGTAATTCTTTCCTCAGGCATATACTCATGTATAAGTGGAGGTCAATTATTGGCTTAAAATCCCTCAAAATCCAAATCATTGTTGTCAGTCATGAAAAGCTAATCCAGTCATTTCAAATTTATGGTGTCAGCAAGTGCGTCGTAAATATATCAATATCAATTTCTTCACCAGCAAGGTTTGCAATGTGAACAGTGATTTCTATATTATTGCTAATCATCTGGAGGTACCGGTAGTTAACAATGTATGACTATCAAGTATTATTATGTAAAGACTGGCATGTTTGTGATATCCAAATAACAGTTTGGTGAAAATTAATGGTTCTTTATTGAACAATAATGGATTAGTAGGCAGCGATGTGACAATTTTATTGCGACTCTGGCTCTTATTTTGAATCCTGGTTGTGTGACAAGGATGGCTGAAAACATCTCCCTTTTCCCTACCCAAAATATTTGACTTAAACACGAGTATATACGGTATGGCAAAATTACTATATAAATGTGGTAAACACTAACAAAATACACAACTTATTGTAATGCAAAGGATTTTTTTTTAATCTATCTTTAAAAAAAAAATAACTTACTACTATCAATGCACAAACATTCTGATATTGTTCGCTGTAATATACAAATATATTTGTGAATATTTCTTGAAGTTTATGTAATGTGTAAAACTCATATTTGAATAAGTTCACATAAAAGACAATATTACTAAAACTATGCCAAAATAACTTTACAAACAATAAATGCTGTGATGCTTTAGTAAATAATTGAATAAAAACCAATGCCATGATGCAGCATATTTTCTATGTATTATTCTGGTGATCTATAGACTATACAGAAAGGATCAAGACAAATGTGATTGGCCAAATGCCTTTAATAAATGTTTTAAGAGATGACCTTCACAATTGGTTATTAAGGTGTCAGACGATTTTGGCTTATGGGAATTGTTCACCTTCATTTCATAATTTAAGGAATAATACAGATATGCTCACAAAAATCAGAAATGATGTCGAAATATGAACACCATCAATCACCATGATCATGTTAAATAATCCAGTTCGATTAATGGTCTGTGGGCACCGCCATTTTTAAGCCAGACACAGGATGCTCGTGAAACCTGAAGCCACTTAATAAAAGATGTTTGTATTATCTGGTTATAATAATGTACACAGGGGTCAGTGAAAGGGGGCAGGTAAGGTCATGAGGATGGTTAAGTCTGTGACTGGACTTGATAAAAATGACTACATAATCCTTCCGCCATCTGAGGTCAAAACAAGTGACCTTTTCCATTCCCGCCAGACAATCTGGCATTCCAGGAAGTAGTAACTGCTACCCTCCAGTAATTATCCTATAGGATTATTCCCTGATGTCTATGATACTGAGTTTGTGAATATTATTGTGGGATTTTGGGTTACAGTACTTTTATATTATCAAAGGATGAACCATTCCTTTAAGTCAATTTCAGCCACCATTTACAGTTAACACATTCAACTAGTCACCAGGAGTTAGAATGGTTGAGGAGTGGGACATTATAGAGCTCAGCCTCTGGGAATATAAATTAATATCAACAGAGATAAGTGATCTAAATCATTGAGACAGTTTCGGCCAGCATACGGTTCATGATGATTAGTTGGTTTGCATAGCCTCAGCACTGATCATACCAGGCACATATGGTTGAGGTGTGCCTCTTTAAGGAAACATCCCACAAAAATAGGCATGTGCCAAATTCAAACCCACAACCTGAACATTTTTGTAGTGCAGTGCTCTAACCACTGTACCATTCATGTGGCTGATGACAAATTTGCAAAAAGTGTGAAAGAAAAGAATGACATAAGATGTAATTGACTAAAAACAAAATATCACAAGATCCTCCATGGCTGGGTTAGACTGGCATGGAGCTAATGGTTTTGAATCACCCTGACCAGTGTCTTGTCATGATTACCAGCATATGTTGCATATGTGTACTAAGAGGTAAGACCCTAACTTAAATGAGCTTATAGTTATAACTCAACCAAACAATGGATGAAAATTGTTTAATATTAATGCCTAGTACCACATGAGACACACCAGTTACTTCACCAGGCAGTAGATAGAAATACTGACCTACAAAACCAGTGTCCCTATTTATAAATAAACTTTTACCTCCAAGATCCTGTTATGATTTTACCAGTAACAGCAAGAACAACCTGTTGCAATAATATGCCAATGCATGAAACAATCTGGTTCTGTTACAACTTGGCAAATGGGGGTCAACAGCATTGAACAGGTTATGGACTATGGAGAGGGATGGTTATCTTTATGACATCAGTTTTGTGCAATAGTCATATTAAATTGACCATATTAAAGGGTGCTGCTGTCTCTACCGAATTGATTCAAAACAGACGGGACATTCAAGACCCCCCTAAGTCAAGGACATAATAGAATCTAAACTCTGGCAGTGACCACCTTCAGGGTATCTTTCCGTAATGCTCCCCTGTGAAAGACCACACAATAAAAGCGACCACACTGCCACTAGTGACTGGAAATAAGTGCTTGTACTTTCATGTACTATCCCTGTTTCATGATCACAGATCATGAAACGATAGAAAACCAATCAATCAATCGAAGTGCGACTGTCAGAACTAAGTCTATTCTAGGCCTAGCCTTACGGCCTAGCCCTAGGCTAGACTAACCCTGGCCTAGGCTAGGGTTATCCACTTGTCATTTGTCTTATGAATCAATTTATATTTCTGCCAGTTATGCCTATATACATCTAGATTATAGATCTAATAGATTACTAGTAGATAGCAATGTCTGTAGCGGTCTAGACTTTAGACGTATGTAGACTATGCTTACTTTAAAAAATGTTGAAGACTGCAACAAAAAACAATAATCATGCAGTTCTAGATATAAACGTATTCTTTGTAGGTAAGAAGACATAAGTAGATCTATCTACTAGACTAGTCTATAAATAATTATAATCTAGGCTTGTTAAGGTACTCATTCATACACTTGATAAAGAAATGACAATACATACCTATGCTATTCATTCTATCACTGTAAAAGATGTATACAAAAGTACATCAAATCTACTTGAGTTATAAATATGACCGACACAGCTTCTATACCCCGCACTATGTTATGTTACTTTTGATTGGTTCAGTAATGGAAACTAACACCAGATTATCCATACACGTTGAATTTTACTGCGTGATCCACATTTTAGTTATCCAATCAGAGAACAGATTTAATTAGAACGGAATAACTAACTATCATACAAATACGGAATAGCGGCAAGCTTCTGAAAATATTTTGCTTTACAAAATACAAGCGAATTAAGCTGTTACGTGTATTCTTCTTTCTAAATAAGTACTTGATAAAAATAGGAATATTAAATTAATTATTATATTGTGGTAATAAATATTACCTCGGATTTTGTTTTTAATTTAGATCTAAATTGTATTCATTCTATCATAGAATCTATGTCCTCTCAGACGACTATTTATTCCACTACAAACTACAAAGCGTGTTTGCATTGAAAGCGAAATGCATAGAAATTCTCACATGTTTTTGTCACTAGACAATATAATAATTTAGGTGAAGGAGTAGCAAATATTTATTAAAATTTATATTTTCTTAATAACTTCTCACAACTGTATAAAATAACAGTCTAATCGTAGTAAGTGGCTGAAATTATATATACGTTTAGACAATAACATATTAACTTAGATAATCATAGTTGACGGTCTGTATTTTAATATATTGTTTACGTTTTTGTAAAGAATGAACTAAACTACTAAATAGCAAATAGTATTTGTGAGGTATTTAGTCAGCCCTGAGCCGGTGGCCATAGTGAGGCTGCGACGTGGCTGACAAATTTCCTTCTATTTATTGGTTTATATGCATAAACATATGATGTTATGACTCAATAGTGATAAATAGGTTTTATTTGGTGCTTTTAATATCAGAGTAAGTATTAAGTACAAATTATATTGTTAATTGTTTAATACTGTTTGTGTCCTTCATATCAGTCATTAGACGATAAGACTCATAAGACGATAAGTCATAAACATGATGATGATGATGATTATTCTAGACTACTACTACTAGACTAACTAAATCTAGTCCGTAGTAGTCGTAATTAGACTCTAGTTTTAGTAGTTATTATTTGCTTGTCGATAATGAAATCCGAAAAGTTATAGATCTAGATTTCTTATCTACACTACAAAGGCCAAAGCTATTTAAAAATCCAGCCTTTATAGGCTTTAAGTTTATCAAAATGCTTCTGCATCTTATGGTCTTACAGTTACACATATTAATATTTGATAGTACCACAATTAATGGAGATTGTTTCATGACTAAACTAAGCTTACCAGTTTCAAATATTTTCTGCAGCATACCCCCATTAGGGTCGTTGTTACGTCATGCTTCTAAATGGGCGTAAGGAAAATGACCCGTGAAATGAAAGTCGTTTTTGTTTTGCTTGTGGTTGCCTTAATATTTGATGTAATAACCATAAATTAAACAGAATCCATGTAGCACTATCCCCTAATCTAATTTGTTTTGAAATTGGGAATATAATTGTTAAATGGTGAGACGTCAAAAACAAAGTGCAAACGATTTTTGGACAAAATGGTCCATTTACCCTCTTTGCCCATGGCCTTGGCAATACCTATTAACAATTTTTACCTATTGGTAAAGCTGACAATGTTTTCTATTTAATGTTATAATTTTTGGTATGTGAAACTATCCATGCTGTGTAATGGGAAAAACCCAGAAGTCCTCGAGCATCAAATCTCATAAATTCTCGCAGCATGAGCTGAACATGTTTAGGTTGTTATAGAATCCGATCAAATCTACGTCTAATTTAGCCCATCTATCTTATTTTGTACTAGAGAATTAAACATCTGTTTTAAAAAAGTTGCTTGGTTCAAGTTTGCCGGCCTAAGATAAAACACCGAAAACCATTTTTGGGGGTTAACGTTGCATGGTGTTCATCATTATTTGCATTTCAATTTGTTAGATGTACATAAAACAATTGATGCATGATTTAATGAGACCATGGATTATGTCCTACATTAAAATTGCATCAAATTGTGTCTTTTCCATTGGATTTGTCCTTCTCGCTTGAAAAATAATTCATCACATTTGTCACCGTAATATGATTTACATGCATATAATATGTATATATAACTACATTATAATCATAAAACATATTGTATTGTGGTTAATTTCTTTATAAAATAGATAACAGCACAACTTCTTTTTCATTGTTTGTTGATTTTAATTGTTTTTTTATGTCTGTGGATTAAAAATATATGCATTGGACCTTATAGTGGTAATTTTCTACCCTATTGAGGTATATATTTCCTAAATAATGTAAGAAAACCATTTCAAATTATTTATTTACTTATTAGTTTCTTCAAGACCTATCTAATGAAACCAAAATGGATATTCTACTACTAATTTGAAAATTTCACCATTTCTCAATTTGGACCACCTCCAAGATTGGTGTTTGGGGCAATTTTGCAGCCTTATTTCTGAAAAAGATGATAACTTGATACATACTTATTTCTTTTTATGTGTTATACATAAAAATTACATTACACAAATGATGAAAACAAGTCAGTGGTACAATTATTTGGTGATTTATGACGTTCATAAAGCTTCCCCTTTGGCAATGGTACATTTCTGGAATTAGACTTTTGTTACCTGTCAAATAAGTGGTGATATTTGGGGCATATTTTAGCCGATTACTCAATAATTATAAAAGATTGCCCCATTAAACTATATACTATCTTCTTAGTTATGAAGCTCTATGACCATTTAAAAAAAATGACCGCCTTCCCTATACCCATACCAGGGCTTCAAATTGGGCTAAAAGGGTTACTGGCTCTGGGCCAGTATCCCTTGAAAGATACAAGTCCTTACAGAAACTTACAAGTCCTGATTAGTCAATAAAGCAAAAATGGCTCAAGAGCAGCGAGTACTAAACGGCTGGGATATTGGGAAAGTTGTTGCTTTGAGGTAGATCAATTCTGACTTGCACAGCCACACATAATCTGTGAATGGCCGATTGTGTTTCGCCAGAAAGAAACAATTTTTGAACAGTGTGTCCAGTTGATCATAGTTCTCCTTATTCAAACTACAAACCATTTTATGGGCTGGTGTTGCAGTTGGGCATTTTTTAGCTTGTAAAACAGCTTTGACACGTATATGGTTGGACGAGACTTCATGCTGCTCTAATACACTCAAGCTTGAATACTGAGCATCCTTTAACAAAGGTGTTTCAATTGCTCAGTGTTCCATCAATAAGAGATGCATCACAGCACACTGTACAGAGCATGAACCCATTTCCCTGTGCTTGATTGGCAGCTGATCCGGGCTTGTTGTATTTTAACCACAGCCTGCTAGTTGTCCAATTGGCACTAAAAATACGTTTTCTAACTGTACGAGCATAAGTACGCTGTAATTCTAGAGTTTCTTCTTTTGCTGAACTTGTCTTTTGCTTGTTATTGCCTTTTATAATAGCATCATCGTTCCCATTTGAAGAAGTATTAGGCCTACTATTCGATGTCAAAAAAGATCCATCTTGATCAGTTGCCACTGACAACAAGAGGCTGCTTCCACATGCAACATGAAATGGGGAGACTTATTTTCACATAAAGTGTGTTGAGCATCTAGTGCACGAAATAAAATAACACATGCTCCCATCAGAAGTTACGGTTCGCCACACATACATTAAACCCTAGTGTTTCATCAATTGTAAAAACGCGTACCGCGACAGTTTCATACAAAACAGCATACCAATGCATATGCGATATGAATGGTGCGAAGTAGCAATTATACAAAGTATGATGAGGATGAATTAAATTATATTACTGATAAAAATGCACCAAACGACCTGATAGTGACAGCTGGACTGATCTGTCAAAATGTCATTGTAATATTAAATACGAATAAATGTTACAAAACAATATGAAAGTTTATACGCCCGACGGGCGTCCAATCTAAAAACCTTACACGCCCTTATCCATTTGAACATGCCACAGCGTGTGGGTGTGTGCCAATTTGAAGCCCTGCCCATAGCCTGTACCATACCCTCACTGTGCTCACTGGCTAACTTTCAGGCTAATGAAACTTCACAAGGGCTAATAGATTTCACAGTCCATTAGCTCTATGGGCTAACAACTGGAAATTATTAGCTGATTACATTGCATCTGGAAATTACGATTACTGGAGGTCATGTAATCGATTACAATCCATTACGATTACCCCAACCCTGGTTGATATGTAGCAAAGCATTGGAACTTTGTTTGCTGGTGCTAAACATCTGAGCACTTAATGCGCATGTGCCAACTGTACGTTTTTTTGCTGCTCTGATGTGGATAAAAAGATCTGAGCACTCGGTGGTATTGCCTTTTGTTCTCAAACATGCAACACTGTTTACCATTATTAAGGCTGCAAGCATTTTCTTTATGGCCATTTCTCAACCACATCATCAATATTGTTCAAATTTTGTGTGCAGCGCATAATTTTGCTAAACATTAGGGCTATTTGTGGACTACCAGATTTTCCAGCCAGCTAGTCCTGCTGACTGCGATATGTTTTTGAGTTATTTCTACCCCTGTTTATTATTAGGTATATAGGAGTATATTATCATTACATCTAACTTGGTGTGTGACAGCCATTACCTTGCAGCTTTTGGCTGTGTTGAAAGCTGACTTCTCCTGACAGATAATCCTATTGATTAGCAAAAAGTAAATAAGGAAATGTTATATTTCATATAATTAATGTTTAAAAAATGCTACAATGTTTTGAAAATCAATATGGTCTTGCAGATCTCCTAAAACTGTGAATTTACTAACATATGATATACATATGCTGTTCCATGCTAGTTCACTCTCTACTTGGCATCACTTGCCAGTGAACTGCAGCCAATTTTAGGATCACAAACTGCACCTGTATTGCATAAGTCCTATATTATATTCAGTTAGTGTTAAATTTTCTACCAAATCTGTAGGGTTGCCTCCATGGTCTAAGTTAGCTTGTTGGATCACAGATCATTATAACCAGTGTTTGAATCTCTCAGGTTGACATATTTGAAGGTTGTTTCATCTGACTTCCCTTCGTTACCTTTGGAGGTTGCTTTGCCCATTTAGCCTACCATGTGGACAAAAGTGGCTATAAAACACTAATCATCATCTGCCAGATCTTTATTGGGTGTTATGTTGCTTACACAATTAGTAGATTGCCATCCATCATCTTCTTGTTACTGTACAATGACTGTCCAACTATAATAAACCAAGTTCTGTTTCCTCATGACTATTAATAAGATAGCCACATGTTATGCAGAGAGCAGCATTTTCATTCAGCGAATTAGTAATTTATTTCAACCAGCCAACAACTAACTCTAACCAGATGAGGTGTCTATTTATAAGCTCTTTTAAATATTATAAAATGTAAGAAAAATTGTATGGGACAATATTTGTTTTTATCCACTCTTCAGCCTTAATATTATAAGTCATAAGTTTAACTAAAAAGATGTTTAATAAACACAGGTCATCAATAAAAAAGCACATCCTAAACCAACCTGTTTATGTAATGACAGTTACTAAAGATCAATCAAAATATCAAACCTGGATCATACCTCTGTTTGTTGTATGTTTCCTGGGTAGGCCACCCCTCAGTCATTTGTAAAATGCTTGTATTATTTTATTATGTCATATACAAACAACACAAGTCTAATAAACCCAAGGATCCAGCCTTTGTTTATTGCATATCTCTGCTGCTGATTATGAATGATGCTCATTTATATACTTTACATTTACATATGTTATTAAAGGACCACCTAGCTATTATCACCCAGTATATTAGAAATAACATTAATCATCAGTTAATATAGTATGGTGTGTTATAAGTCATAGCAATAGTAAGCAATTAAAGCATTGATATGCATGAGTGCACATACAGACAAGCCTTTTTTAATAATGTGCATAGAAGTTTTGGATGAAAGCATTTCAGATATTTAGTTGGCAGATGAATTTTCTCACAGAAATGTCTACAGTAGGAAGTCACCATTTGAATTTGTTTTTTTGGATTTGACACAAATCCCCATTAATGCTGTTTAGATACTATAAACACTTTTGTGATTTGGCTTTTGAAATGAAGCTGTCTGAACTAAAACAGCATTAACCCATCACATTGTATACCAAAAGTAATATAAACAACTGCATTGCAGAGTTTGTTTCTGTTTAAGTACAAATACACTAACAACAGAAATTTAAAATCAGAGGCTGAGCTTTTTCATGTGCTAATCTTTCAGGATTTTAGATATCCTACTAACATAATCATAGGTGGTGACCCATTTATTAATATATAGGTCAGTAACCAAAATGTTGTTAATACTACATTGTGTTTTTATTGTATTATATCCCTATATTCTTTAAATAAATAATTTGTGGAACTTTGTTAGTAATGGAAGTTTCATACACTTGGATACTTGAGTAATCTTAGTTTTGCATAACCTAAATTGTAAGCAATCAATCTTGATTAAACATGTATACTTGCAGTGAAATATATAATGAAAATGACCATGTTGTTGTAGTTGCTGTTAAACAGATCCATTAAACAACTTGAGCACAATGTCACAAGCAAAAGATACCTTTAGTTTCTTTTAGCAATGAGACTACTATAGGAAAAGTATTACAATATTTGTAAACATCACATCAAAATTATGGCATATTGTTACATATGATGAAGATTGTACCCACTTTTAATGAAGAATTTGTTAAGTAGGCTCTAAAATTGCTCAAAATTTTCCAGCTTTTTTCTTTCTCTTTTGTTCTCATCCCTGATTATTATCTAGATGTATGTATACCATAATTGCTTTTTAAATTATAAAAAATAGGTATTTGGCTATGTAGCTCTTCAGGGGGGGGGGAATTCCTACCAGAAGTACACGCTGATAACCTCTATTAGTATGACTACATTTGTATTTTTCAGAGCTTTAGAGTTTTGACCTATCGTGCTAAGTATTAATAAACATAAATGTTGATTATTTACAGATCGGTAAATATTATCAAGTCATGTATGAGAACAACACAGAGACAAGTAATGCTAACCCACCGGGGGCATTTATCAAATTCTTCCGAAGACTGTCTCAGGTAAGTTATCTCCACAATGTGAAATTAATTGTATTGTTTGATACAGCTGAAGTGTATGATATATTTCAACTTTTATTTCCACCACTATTTATACCTTTTACTAGCTAAGCGTTTTCTGAATTCTGATTTTTACGATACCGTTTTTGCTTCTTTGGGACAGACTCATCAGCAGACACTGGATAGACTAACACCATTCACTACAATTCGGTGGGTCCTGTTCTCTGCTCTAATTTTAGCTTATCTACTCCGGGTCTATATTCTTCAGGTATGTACACCCAAATTACTGTCGTATGTTCGATTAATGTGTTGTTCTTCTATGAATTATGTACATAGTTAACATTGTATTATAATTTGATTTATTGGTGCAAAATATAAGGTAAATGGTAATAGTATATAATTTTATGTGTCATATTTCAATACTTCAGCAGGGTTTTCCAAGATAATATTTAGTTCTGAATACATAATTTTAAGACATTTATCAGAGTTTATGAAAGCTTTCTTCAAAATACCTCTATGCACTTACTAGATGACCCTATTCCTCAGCTGTGTGCATGCTGACTAGTTTGTAATTTGAATATTTGTTTTATAGCTATCACAGTTGTGTGCTAAAACCAGTAACTGGCAATAGTATAATTTTTATGCTGACTTCCACTTGCATTAGTATTATGAGGCTTCCTCAAAGTTAGCTTGCTCCTGATTGATCGATTCATTATTGTGCATTGACTGAGGACCTGGTTGTGAATAGATTCACTGGTTGGAAAGTCCAAAGATTTTACATGTTTGTTGAATAATCTTGCTTCTGTTAATAGCTTAGGAGTATGTAGAGCCAAGATATATATATATTCAAAGGCTTTCTTTTGTTTTTGTTCTAGGGCTGGTATATAGTAACATATGCTTTAGGAATCTATCTTCTTAATTTATTCATCGCATTTTTAACGCCCAAGATAGATCCAGCTGTAAATGACAGTGATGGTGAGTATAGTTGATTTCTTGCATTTAAAAAATTTATCACATTAATATTAGTAAATAAATAACTTAGTGTACATGTTTACTACACAACTGATGTTTCTGTTGTAATTTCAGAAGATGGACCTACTTTGCCGACTAAAGCTAATGAAGAGTTCCGGCCATTTATGAGGCGGCTGCCGGAATTCAAATTCTGGTTTGTGTATTATGTGTTTAAAGTAATAAGGCGTATTTTCTTTAAGCCTGTTGATAGATATTCTCCTACATTCATCTATTTAAAATTCTTTGGTTGGAGCTGTTGAAACCTTTAATAAATACTGTATCTGTACACAAGAAAACATGTTATATTTTATTCAAATAATGCATGCTCTTGTCCACATTGAGTCCTACTTTCTCCTACTTTTGGGATAAGAAACTCCTACTTTTCATATGACCATTTTTGCTGGGTTCTATGTACACCATAGTAGATGCAAACTGTTGATCACATTTATTAGCAGTTGCTGTAATTGTCTCTGTTAGTGGCCATCCGGATGTGACATCAGCACATTGATTCCAGTGATCCTGGATGCTTTCTGCTCGTATACTATCCAGCCATAAACTTAAGTGCTGTGTATACGTTTGTTGATTATTGTATATAATGGCATCAAATGATATGGATGTAGAGATTGAAGGGTATCTTTATAAACCTGAGAAAGCAGACTATTTAAATATAAATCAAAGTGGGAGTGATGGCGAGTTTAATTTGGATACGGAAAGTGAAATTGTTCATAACCCCCACGATGAACGTGTCAAACAGAAAACAAATGCTATTGTTGTAAAGAACTGCTGTCTAAAAAATACTGATTGGTTTACAAATAAAACTGGCATCTGGTTCACTCATCCATAATGATGAGAACCTGATAGGACAAGATGGCTATGTGTTTGAGTAATGCTTTAATGGCAGCATGCGTTGTATAGTCCATTGGGAGTTGAGATTGAAATAGATCTGAGTCAGGGATAGTAATATTGTACAACACCTCAGAATAGGGTTACCTGGTTCTGGTGCTATATAAACATGCATTTTTATCTATATTGTAACTATTGTTGCCTTAGTTGACTGCAGCTGATCAGCATTCATCCCAAAACAGTTATATTCTACTCTTTATTGACTAACCATATTCTCAGAAATTCATAATTTTATTACAAATTTGCTTTACTTGATATAACAGTACATGATTTCTGGGGTATTCTGTGCTTTTAATTTGTCTTTATATATATCTGATGTGTTCATTTCTGTATTATCATCATTAGGTACAGTGCCTCGAAAGCTGTAACTATATCGATGTTTTGTACGTGTTTTGATGCATTAAACATCCCTGTATTCTGGCCCATCCTAGTGATGTACTTCATTATTCTTTTCACGATCACAATGAAGAGACAGATTAAGGTTGGTGCCTGGAAATTTTTTTAACATTTCTGCTCGTTATGAATTCTGTTAGGTGCCTTATTGTGACTAGATGACAGTAATCATATAATGCTCCATTATTAACCATTCGGTTGTTTTGTTCTGCTTCCAGCATATGATCAAATACAGATATATTCCTTTCACACATGGCAAAAGAAAGTACAAGGGTAAAGAAGACCAAGGCAAGGTTGTTGCTTCCTAACCCCGCGACCTGTAATATGTAATCTTCCCACATCTTGGCGAACATTTGTATAGTAACTGTGTATAAACTAACCTCAGTCCCATCCCCTTCCAAGATGTATAAATGTTTTCATATGGCTGACATCGGGATTCACCAAATATATTCTTCGAAGATGTGATGTTTTAAAAAGGAAAGAGTGGATGCTGATTGATGTTTTATGTAAATCGTGATAGTTTATTTGTTACACGGTATGTAAACAGACCTGTTCCTAGGGGGTTAATATGTCCTTATTATTCATCAGTAACTGCTAGTTAGAAGGAATTATGGATTTATAGAAAATTATGCCTATACTAATTTTGTCACTGTAAGATAATGCTTCACGTTCCTCAGACACAACCGTTTCATACCAGTGTGCAATGTTTAAGAATTCTGTTGATAATATTGAAGTTTTTAATGAACAGACTTAATCAAAAATGAAATGGTGTTTTTGTGCTTTGTGTGATATTCATGTTGTGTGCAGTAAACATTTCCAATGTGGAATGGTTGAAGGTGTAAAACATTGTGAACAAAATATTACATGGTTATGTATGTGGGTGTTTTTGAAATTGAGAGTGACATTATTGGGAAGAAACTATGAGAACCTGATTGAAACATATTCTAGTAATGATTTAATAATATGGTCACTTGCATTACCTGAGATGTGAAGGAGAATGTGTCTAGTCATAATGTTTTGTCATATACTGTGCAACATTGTACAGAAGCTACATTTATGTGATTGTACCAACTGATTTCATTTAGCCAATATTTGGATTTCTTCATTTGGTATATTGTTTTTGGACGTTTAAGTAGATTAGTGAAATATGACTCCTGTCTTTAATACTTGTTTATGTGTGTAGGCCAAGTTCTTCATGAACTAAATGCTGAAGAACGTCTTACACGCCTTAATGTTGCCAAACCTTCTGTAGAGGACCAAATGTGAATCGTGTTTCATTTCACCCACATTTTTCGTATCGGTAGTGTTTGTAGTAGAACCATTGGGACCATTCGCTGATTGGATATGGACATCATTATGGGAAAAATGTTATGAAATTTGGGTCTTATTTTTGTGTGCGTTTTGGTGTGTGGTGGTACTTGTTTTCACCAAAAATTATTTCAGTGTACTTTTCTCACATCCTCTTAGACACTTAGTTCACTATTTGCTGGTTTTTTCAGGGCCCCCCACACCATCAAACCCACAACCACCACAACCACCACCACCACCTACAACAGCCACACAGTCCATTGTGTGAAGGATGAGAACCAACATGTTACGATTCCCAGGCAGAAAGATGGATACTGCTCTCATCGTTTTATCCATTTAACATAGTCATTATCTTTGGAAAGTTTTCATTTAAACATCAGCCATTGTTAAGCTAATGCATGATACACTTGAAGTGGACGTGATTTTTTCAGTTGTTGCCAGCTGTTTACGAAACGATTCAAATTTGTATTAGTAAGGATGGTAAAATTACCAGAACAGTGCAGTTTAGTCAAAAACTTAGTGATCCTGAGTAGAACTCTTTCCCTGTGAGAGCTGTAGGGATCTCCTGATGATTAGTTTTTACCAGTTACTGGTACACATCACTAGCTTGTACATCATTATAAAACAGTGTGATATTTGTCACGTTATGTCATCTATATAAGATGCGATCTTGTGTGAGTTGGGCTAAAGTGAGGCTGCTCTTAACATTCACGTTTGGTGGCTCTCTAAAAGCGGATTTGTGTACAATACTTTTACAAGCTTTGTTTCAAACATTTAGCTAAAATATTTAAATCAAATGACAATGTAATAAAAACAGTGTGTGTGTGTGTGCGTGTGTGAGAGACTAAATGTAGTTGTCCGCTGTTAGGCAGGTAGGAAATATGTTTACATTGTAAATAGTCAAATTTTGAACATCAGTTTGTCACCATTAAAGTTGATTCGAACTCAGAATGGTATTTTCTTTGTCCATGTTATTCTATAATACAAATTGATTTCAAGGCATTACATCATTGTCTTATATTAATTAACACATATAAATTAACACAATATGATTAATGCAGAAGTATTTTCTTCGTGGCTATTTTTATTCACAAGCCATGAAAAGTCTTACTTGACAAAAGCTTGCTTCTATAAATAAACTAGAGTACCTGGGTAAATGACAGCAAGCTAATTATTAACTACCCTGTACATCATTGGTCATTGAAAAATATAGAATTCCGTGATATCGTGTAACACAACATTATGTTATATAACTATGATTATAATATTTTTAAATTATTATTATCATTCTTCTGTTATAAAACTTGTACAGAATCCCACAAATACTCGGGACATGTAAATAAATAAGTGAACATGTAAATATAAACACAAAATAGGTTTAATTAAAAGTGAAATTATATATTTGTAATTGTTCTACTGAAGTTAAAAACATTAAGGATAGAAAATATTAACGTAAATAAAATTAAAAGTGAAGAAATTATTCTTAACGGTGTGCTTTCAAAGCTATTTTAACTGTAAGTAGTATTGGTGTTTCTGTTTTCCAAATTGTTAGCATATTAACAATTCTAGCACAAAAAAATGGGAGTTTTGACATTAATGGACAACAGAAAATGACAATTAAGGGTTCATGGAGATTGTATTGTTCAATCATATCTTCAGCATATTAGTGGTGCTCGATTGCATATGCAGCATAAAGATTGATATGATGAATAATAAAAGTATGGGTCTAAAACCGAATCACTGGAAACAAAGCTGCAGTAATCTTTTGTAATACCATGGGTAGAGCTTCTAGGGTGTAGATGTGCCGCTCAAGATCAGCAAAATCACAGAGAAATAACACATCTTGAATTTGTAGCTTGCAGAGTCTATGTAATCTTCACGGAAATGCCTTTCTTGTATGTTATCACAACTCCACTACTTGTATGGATGTTTTGAACAGCCTTGAATTAGTCAGTCATCAAGACTGTTCAGGAATTGAATTTCATAACCAAGTCTTGGTCATATTGACCGCAATGAAGATATATAATTTTGTAGAATATTTATTAATCCCAACTTTATATTTACTGAAAATAAAAGTGATCACTGCTGCCTTGTTTTTCATTGCTTGCTTATCAGTAATCACTGTAACGGCTTTTTCATCGGATATTATTTTTCTGCTAATTACACTGAAGCACATGATTCTGAAACATATTTGTGAGAATTTATTTTTATGTAAAATTACTCCGGACAACGTGCTTTCCCATTATATTATTGACAAATACACTAAAAGTAAAATGCGTGTGAATCTGGATCCATGACCAGTTTCAGAATGAATTCTTATATAAGAAACACACATTTATTTGTAGATAATTTTCACATTTATTGCATTGTATACCAGTGAAAACAATTAATCATTCATAACATGGTATTATGTAATACAATTTTTAGACAGCATTTTACAATAATTTAACTTTCTATAGACGGTTTCAAGTAATAGAAATATTATTTGACAGCCCCTAAGCTAAAAACAACCACAGAATGATAAACATTGCTGGACACACTATCACTAGATGTACGCAACAGAAATGCTGTCATCTGCAAAAGCTTAGTATTGGTTATTGAATGTGTGGTTTTTCCTTTATCCCACATTTCATAGCTTTTCTTCCGACATCAAGTTTTCACTGATGGTAGCTTGAAGCAGAGAAGCTGTCGTCAGTGGATTCACACTAATACTAGGACTCTGAAAAACAGAAATGTCTTAATCAAGCATCAACACAAGCACGTGCATGATGAGCAAGAGAGAAATCAGAAAATGGCTGTGACTCGTTACTGACATTATCATAGCAGAACTAGACATTAATTTTCAAAAGTTCTTATAAGTTCTGTGAGGTCATGATATAAAACTTACGGCAAAAAGTTCCAGAGAGCAAACATCGCTTCTTGCATTGTTTGATAAACCTCTAGGCACAATTCTAGCAAAAGCTGGTTGATGGGGATCAGAAGAACTTCCCTATAACATAAATAATTATCAATCATATTTTATCTTTCCTAGTTTCAAATATAATACTGCACCCTATTAACCATCGTACATAATTTTAGGAGTGGTAATATTTGAGTATGAAATGACCTTGATATATATATATATAGAGAGAGAGAGAGAGAGAGAGAGAGAGAGAGAATCATTGAAATGTAAATGCTACTGTTCTATGACCTATTTAGGCAGATGGTAAGCTTCAGACATAGCCTGACCAGAGTTAAAACTCAGGTAACAGAAGTCTGTGGCCAATCATGCTATCTATTAGGCCATGGAAAAGGCCTCGCCCAAAAACAATTCTGGATGTGGACAATACATTAAGTGATATACAATTTACAAATAAAATAACTGATGTCCATCACAGCAAACTAAAAGACACATAGCAATTTCTCAACAATAGAAATAACCACTTTAAATGGCATATCAATAAATTCCTCAAAACAAATGAGGGAAAAATTCATAATTCACAACATACGGACATGTATATAATTCTATAATTTCAGTTAATGATTTGCATATACTCAAGACAATCTACATTTAAATATTTCAGTTTTTAAATATGATAAGAACTAATTCTTATTAAGTTGATCAGAGTTAGTCTCCAATTTCGGTTTACATACCAATTCAGAAGTAGATGTTAATTTAACTGCACATTCACTATCTACATTATTCTGGTATCCTCACTGAAAATGACTTAATTTCAAAGCAACACAAGTCCTTATACAGAAGTTTGCCACCTATCTACTGAAAATGTATTAGTTAGTTCGAGGGTATAATCTCTCCGGCCAAGTCAGTGCCTCCACCTCAGCTGTATTGCTCAGTTTTCCCATGAACTCCTCATAAATATGATGGAGTTTGTGTCCGTTTCAATGGTGTAGCCTGGTATTTTTGGTTTGTCTGGGATGTTTTGCAGGTATTTATCAAGTTTCTGCTTGAAACTGGTCACGGAGCATCCTATCTGGATATTTACTGGAAGGGTGTTGAAAAGCTGTGGACCCCTAATTTGTTACCAGATGCACACTGTTTTATTTGGGGGACTCAGCACAGGCGACCCTGCATTGTTGATGTGTATGATTTTATTCTAACATTTGGGACAATTCCTTCTAGAATTTTCCAGGTGTATCTTTCTATCCGCCTCTCCTGAGGGTACATCTTGAGGGCTGTATGACGTCTAAACCTGTCCAATTTCTAAAAAGTCCACCATTTAACAAGTAACAGCTAGATCAAAATTATTCATGAACTTTGGCTTCCCAAAAATACATTTACATGTTTGTTCATGCAAGTGTATACATGCACACCGTTTACATATATGTTTATATGATGGCAGTATGTGTAGGTGCCTTATGCCAGTAAGTATAGCATCAAATTCACTTCTGCTTATTTATTTTGATAGTTTTTGTTTATCTCTTCACATCTACCATTTTCTCATAGAGACATGCTAGTTGTACACATGTAGTTTTAAAAACATACACATATATGTACCCAATACATGAGCATATATGTGCAACATCACAACAAAGAGATATACTGTTAAAAGCAACCAATGGACTAATCTAAGCAACCCATGCAAAACTATAATACTAAACCTTACCCATGGTGGTAGCACTATGGCCATGCTAAAAGAATACTGGCCTAGCTTTGTGTAGTACACTGAAAATTACATAATGATTGTCACTTGACTGAATTATAAAATTATAATAATACAAAGTACTTTTCATTTTGAATTTACATTAGATAGCTCCTCTCTCTCACACACATGCTCATATGTATATTTCACTCTCTGTGTTCTGTGTTTGTGTATGTGTGTGCAACATTATGCTGTCAGATAATAATATACTTTCAGTATATATCTGTTATTTCAGATGAGAAATAACATCAACGAAACCAAAGTTTGTCAAATACTAATTTCACAAAAATAACCAGATATACAATATCACAATAAAATAATGGAGCGAGGGATAACTGTAAAATGTGGAATACTGTGTGCTTTGTGTGATTGGGCTTTTTGTCTTATTTAAACGTTTGTCACAGGTGATATAAACCAAAACAAACACTTGTTTACTTAATAGACTACACCACAACTCAAGTGCACGAGTCTCAACATTATGCAGTTGTGTTATAGGAAAATAAAACTTATAATCACCCATAAAAGTGCTTGAGCTGCCTTTTTATAATAATTTGACAAAAATAATGTAATTACCTTTAACCCCAGTGATTGACATATTACAGCTGACAGATTCATAATTATTGCTGCGTGTTGTTGACATTATTGTAAATGACAGTGACACTGATATTTTGAGATATAATATATAATTTAATTGTTCTTGTATGTTTTAGATGTTTATAAACATAAATTTCCATTAATAGAACGAAAACATTTACGCATCAAATTTTACATTAACAGGAATTTATATCGTGTAAATTATAAACCTGGGACATTGAACGGATGTTGTCATGGGAATAATCATGACAGCTGACTTTGACGCTTAGAATTTATGCAGTATATCAGAAAATAGTGACTGAGATAGAGACATTGACTGCACAGTTCCACCAAAATCGGTGCCATAACTTTCAGATCATACTACATCTTTCATCAGAGCTTTTGTTATGATCTGAAAGTGTTCAAATGCCAGATGCAGTAGCTACTTCAGACTATTTCCATGTTGACTTCTCTAGCTACTCTCCGCTACATAGATGAGTAGTTGAGCTCACATAATAAAGGATGTTGAAGATCCACGTATGAATTAAAACACTAACAATGATTAGTCTCAGAGAAGTTTTGCTTCCTTTTGCATTACTGTCCTCGTGCTCCAGAGTAAATGACGGACTGTGGTGTTGAGCCTCAGGCCTGACCATACCTGCACTCACATGTCCCAAGAGATACTCCCATAGGGAAATGAGATGATCGGATGAAACATCTCATAGACACACATAACACTTGCATTCAATGCCATGACCTCAAACTGCATTATCAACTACATTATGGAGCTTCTCTAATCCATGCTCTGGAAGCTAAGAGCTTTATATTCCTAAGCAGGACTAGGACTCTATACAATACTTGGGGTAATAACGAATAAATATTAACAAATATTAATGCTCTGCATCAAAGTGTCTCTTATCTTAACTGATAAATAAACATATATATGATGATTGATGTTTTACGGCCACTTTTGTGCACATTGTAGGCTAAATGGGCTGAGTGACCTCCAAAGGTAATGAAGTGAAGTCAAAGATGAAACAATCTTCGGATATGCACACGGGTGGTAGTGATCTGTGGTCCAACACACTACCACTAGACCACAGAGGCCCTATCAATATATATATATATATATATATATATATAAAAACAGTATCTAATAAATTATCATGTGCAGATCAATGACTGAAATCTAAACAAACTTTATTTCCCTGCAACTAGATATAATGGTATTGCATTACAGTTATAAAGATGGTGCATTCTAGGCCAGAGATAACAAGAAGCCTGACCTGTGTGTGTTGTGAGGCATCAAAAGTTGATACGTTTTAAGCTTTCATGTTAATAAATTACCAGAAATAGATAAAAATATGAATATAAATATACACAAAGCATTTAGATCCAATCTTTGTTAAATACTCATTACATGTTTTTGTAACTGATTTGTTAATCTTGAAACATGCATAGGTGCATTCAAGGCTGAAATTTAAGTTAGACAAGCTGCTATACTAAAAGTGCATAAGAATCCTCCAAAGTGATATACATATGCTGTATACAGCACAGTTATTTACAAAAAGGACTTCCTGTTTTAATGTAGTATATATTCATGTCATATTTGGTAATATTCAGAAAAATATTTGCAATGAATTAGTCAATATTATGATGTTTAAATATATCTTATTGTAACAAAATAGTGCAATAAATAATAATAAATACTGGAATTTCAACTCAAATCGATATTTGCACTACCATGTTTATAAATGTTTTCAATTTCCAAAGCTGACAAAATTTTATCCCATTACACTGCCAAAGATAATCAATCCTCTTTCTAATATCAACTCTTAACTATCTGGGATGGAGGGATTTTTGCATACTGGTACTTACTAAAACAAGTCTGTCAAGATATGTGGTTTGAATGCACAGAATTACTCAAAAGATATGGAATTTTGAACTATTCCCTGGCATAAAATTGATAAAGATAAAGGCCATTTTTATATCCCATATGTACATCAAGAATGTGCATTGACAACTGTAACGTGTATGCGACAAACAATGAGTGTAATATGAATGTGCAATAACATCTCAGCAATAACACCTCAAACATTCAAATAGGAGATAAAGTGGTTTAATGTAATGAGAGTGACTGTTATCTACTTGTTTGAGTAAATTTGAGAGCCCATCACCTAAACTTATTTGGAACCAACCAAAAAAAGTGTGATATTTGCACACATATGTATTCTGTTAAATCATGTTTCTGTGAAAGGGGTGCATAATCTGTAAAGATTATTGCCTATTGATTTCTCTTACATTAATGACCTAATATTAACCCTTACTTTGTATTGTGTGATACAGTAGCTTCCACAATGAGACACAAGGCTGTCTGCTGTATAGAATGACTTCATGTCCCATTTTAGGTGTCTGTGAAAAATGAAGACATAAAACAAAATGTTATTATATACAACCTAGAATCAGTCAGCAACTAGAAGATCAATGAAGTCATATAAATCAAATCATTAATTTTGATGCTGTCATTAGCCAAAACTAAAACAAAACCGCCAAAAAATAAATTCTGGTATAAATCAAAATATCTCAAACTTAAATTGCATTCACTATTAAATATGTCCTCCATCATGGACCAAGCAATACAACTGAATTGATACATAAAACAGCTATTATTAGTAACATAAATTGTTTCAACAAGACTCAGTTGCTCAATAACTATTACATCGTCTCTATATATAGAATGCAAAATAGTTGTATTCCAGATCCAATGAAATGTTGCAAAGCTCTAAATCACTTCAGAAGTCACACGAAGATATACCAAATATAAACAGAAATGTTTCAAATGACAGATTATGTGTTTAAGCAACCTGTACAAGATTCACCATAGGTACATGTTTGCATTATGTAAATATATGTTACGTGGTATGATGAAAGATTGATTTGATCATATAAATTTACGTGATTTTGTTTTGCAGCAAAGATGTTCCAATATCACATTGGTTTCACATCCCAATGACCCAATCCTTTAACCATAAGGATGCAGGGCCCAATGCAGAATAGAATAATGTGAAAAAAATTAATGACCACTCAAACACAAGTTGTCATTCTTAGATATCTGCTATGTACGCAGCAGAATTTGTACAGCACCTTTGATTGGCTCCTGCTAGTAAGGACACTTTATTAAATATACATTAGTAGTAGTAGTAGTAGTAGTATTATCTTCAGCTCTAGATAGATAAAAAGTAGCATTTGGACTAGGATTAGAGTGAGTTAGAGCTGTTTCCATTCTCAAAATGGGAATTTGTAAGATGACAGTGGCATGTATATATTTGCCCAAGTCATTGCTCGGTTATAGACAGAATTTATATAATTCATAGAAATATTCATTCATATCATATCTGATCACAAGCAGTGATTTTATTCTGATTCACTAAAACAGAAAAACATTCTGACAATGTTTTTCAAAATCCAGAATACTTTTTGGACCATGTATTAAAATAAAATCCTTACAGAAATAAGTAACACATATGGTACTACAGTTAATAATCTAAAGTAAATAAATACACAAAATTTTAATTACATTAAACCTGTTCTTAAAAATTGTGAAAGGTTCACAATTTGTATGAATTGAGTAAAATAATGCGACACTATAGATATAATCTCTGAAGATTTGGCCAATGGATATTTCACCGATGGACATTTCACTGACAAACACCTAACCTAAAGGACATTTCACCGACTAATATTTGGCTGAACCGATACCGAGCTGACAATTAAATATTTTTTCCAATTTCTTTCCAATTCTAAGATATTGTTGATCAAGATGGTATATATGAAAAAGTTTTTTTGAGCTATAAAAGATTTTCTATTATGGAATTATGTAAATTATTTTTTATTTTTATTTGGTATTGTTTTTTAATTTATTTTTATAAAGCTATCATGTCATTTTTAATTGTTTTATAATTTTTTTTAATGAAGCAGCCACATTGCACCGAACAAATAAAAATGACACAAAATTAAAAACAAATTTCTTTTCAAAAATTTAAAAGGCCATATGTTATTTTGACTAAATGTCCATACTACTAATTGTCCTTTCGGTCTATTGTCCATTTCACTAAATGTTTGTCGGCTCAATGTCCATTCAGTCAGATCTCCATCAGTGAAATGTCCAAAAGCCAAATAGTTATCTGTTCAGCCAGCTATTATACTATTTAAATCAATGCATTATATTAAAAGTGGAAAACAACCGTATACTGAAAACAGTTGATAACTTATGTTCACTAACTCTTGGTTTTAATAAATCTGTGTCTTGACACCATGTTTAATAATAAAATGCTGACAACTAAATTAGTGGCAAATCATTGCAATAATCCAAGTTTAATATTCCATTTAATAAACTCCACATACCAGATTAACAACAGCTGTGGCATCACCTAAAGTAGCACTAACTCCTAGTGCAGATGACACCTCAAGAAGATCTGTCCAATAATCTCTATTATATTTATTATTATACTGCTTGGCAGATAAATGCCAACGTTCAAGTTCACCTGGAGAGGTAAAAAAGACATCAAAGAAAGAAGATACAAATATTATTTGTTTCAAATTCAAAACAAAACAACTGACAACCATGACAGTGTTATTAAACTACCAATTATTTTGTAAACTTGTTTTTATTCTAGAACAAAAAATAACAAGATCTTTCAAACATTTACGGTATACTATTATAATTAAAGGCTACGATGTTAAACATACCAGAATAGTGTTCTTGGTTGAGCATCATGTGGATATGAGGATGTATTTGGGAGCTTCCAGCAGCTGGGAGTGAATCCCAAAGAATGATAGGATACCGGTGAACCGGTGATAGACTGTGTACTTTCTCAAACCTGATAGCATACAAAAGCTGTTACACTAATGGTATGCAATGAAATATCTGAATACTACTTATATGGGACTACCTGATTACATTTAATCGATGGTTTTCGTTCAATAGAAGAGATTTTACAAAGAAATATCTAGTATAATATTTACCACTGAAGTATGAGCTCAAAACATCCAACTAATTCTGCCAATGACCAATTTACTGGATGATGCGTTCGAAAGATGACCATTGAATGCCAAGCATCCATTTTAAATGCATTAGCTGCTGTGTACGCATACTCTGACTCTAGACGTCCAAAGATGTCTTCAGCAGTATATCTGGATAGAAGAATGATTCAGAACTTGTTAATACCTCTTTATCAAACAACAACATAGCCTAACAGAAGAAAGCACTGATACATTATTAAATGAATAACAAGGATATAGATAACATCAGTCTTAAAATGGTATACACTAAACAAAAACTTCGAACTCTACCCGTCCAAAGAGACAATGCATTATTACATACTTACTGCTTGTAATTACACAAATCACATTGTTTTGCTGATTCATCTGAAAGACTATCTATCCTGAAACAAAGAAAGCAATAAATACAGAGCATGTTTGCTGTTATGTTTCTTTCCAGATCTGATGAATCTAAAAACTCAGTTACTAAAATTCTTAATATCATATATAATAATATCATATATAATAATAAATATATAATACAATATAATGGCTGAATATAATAATACAATGGCTGAAATGGCAGTTATTTTATGTGACTGTCAACCTCAAATGAGATAGACATATGATCTATTATTTACAGCTTTCCCATTGGAACTAATTCCAAATAAATTTAAACTTTACAATATATGGCATATTCCGTTGAGAAAACCTTGCCAGTTGCCTGGATGGATGAAAAACTCCTCCAAATATAGTGCCATGGCTTGGATTTAAACCTCCAACCTCTGGCACAGCATGACCATAACCATGGGTAAATAGTACCACACTCTACCCACGAGGCCACAAAGGCAGTATTACTCTTAAAATGTTTACTAAAATTAAACAACATACCAATTGATATCACACTGTGATGCACCTGAACAAGGTCGACTGGCTCTCAAAACGTTATATGTGATGTTGTCCAAAGTAACCAGGTTGTAAACAAAGGTCACATGCTAGAGAAAAAAGATGAGTAAAATATGCTTTAAAGAACAGCGCACCGATATGTTCTCCCTTTGAATTTGAAGACAGACTGTGCAAAAATGTCTTTATGCAAACATTTCATCAACATTAAAACTATTACAAATTCCATTCTCTATCAAATATACTCCTTCCTAACCTACATTGATATAACGTATGGCTGAGTGCATAGTTAGTTGAATCAGGAAAATATAACCGAGGGGTGGCTTCCTATTACAATATCTGACAAACTTGATTCAATCTGAACCCTAATATCAAAGTGTTCTACTTCTAGCCACTGTATAATAAAATTACCCAATAACACATGACTGAAAGCTTATATTAAGAAAGTAGACCCGCTGTTTTTAGAATAATAATTCATTAGCCAATACAAGTACAGTGGACCCTCGATGTTATGCCACTCTTTTTAACGCCACCCTCGTATATCACCTCCCATTATAACACCCACTTTATAACGCCCCTCATTATTCAATTATTGCCAACAAATAGCAGGTCACAATCTTCCATTTCCCTCTTTATTTAGCCAATCACACGCTGGGTAAAAGTATTCCTTAAAAGTAATTACTAAACTGTTACTAAAGGTTTTGCAGTCACATACAATTACACTTAAAGGTCTCACTCAATGACAATCGCTTCTGAACAAACAAAGACTTGGCTGGAGCCATGCAATGGATATTAAAAGGGATCATATAATCAATTAATAGATTTTTTGAACTGCTGAAGCATTACAATGGATAATGGGATCGTATGATCAATGAACAGATTTGTTGAATTGCAATCATTACCCAATTTGTATTATTTGCAAATAGTTTAAATACCACAAGTTTATTCATATCATTACTCATTAATCATATTGTTGTATCAATATGTTATAATACCATAGCAAATGAGTGTCTATCATTATAATGGAATATCGTAAACAAAAACAAGCGGCTTTCTCTATAACTCAGAAGCTAGAAGTACTACGTTATAAAGATCTTCACCACCAAGTCAGTCAACAAGCAGTAGCTGATCATTTTGTTTTTCTGTGAAGATTTGATGTTAAACGTAGAACTGTTGGTGACATTCTTCAACAAAGGGAAAAGTTGATTACTGTAGACACGTCTAATGTGTATGCATCAAAATGACAATGAACAGCAAAACAAACAGGCTGGAAGAGCCCCTTTTCTTGTGGTTTTCCTATATGTGTGCTGAGAATGGCATAGTGATTAGTGTTGCAGTTGACCAAGATCTGGATGTATTTGATTATATGTCTGATGAATCCATTCTACACACTGTGAAGAAGGACACAGTATCTGAACAGCTGGAGTGTGAGAACGAGAAGCCATTGAAACCAGAAACTACAGTTTCAGAAGCAAGGAATGCACTCGTTTTTTTTTCCCTATGATTCACAGAGGCCAAAAATGGTGAATGTGACAATAAGTGCATTACAATACAAGTCTTGAACTCAGTGTGAAGAACATTTCCTCACTAACGTCCAAACAGGCTGTAATGACTGACGTTTTTTACCAAATGGTAATTTATGTTTGTGTAAATGCGAGTGTGAGTATTGTTGTTCATTAATATACATTGACATTCAAATGCAACTAAGCAATGTAGATAAACAAATTATATTCTGTTGTGAATTGATAATTGTTTTTCTTAGTCAGACCTCTTTATAACACCAACCTCTTTATAATGCCACCCTCTTTATAACGCCACCCTATTCTGATACAAAATATACACAATAAAGAGGGTGTACGGTATATATTTTACTAGATAATGGACCACTCATAATTTAGAAATAACGCTATATATTTGGCATTCAGTTGATTGACATTCATCAATGACTAGTAATAAATCACACTGTGTTGTGTAAGGGTGAGCGAATATTTTTCTGAATTTATTTTCTTCATGTACAAAATCTAAAAATGTTAATAATCAAGTGTTGTATCATTCTACTAAGTGAATCTGGTAAAACTTACTTGGAGTTCCATCATGTCTACAAGGTTCTCATTACCCTTTAACCATTCTTTGCATGCCTTTAAACGTAGCATATTTGGAACCTTCATCCGACAGCCATCCTCTGTTATTCTGAATATACGTGAAAATGTGGCCAGCAGTGACCTGAAATCATATTGACAAAGGGTGTTTTCTTTATCTGTGACATTTTTAAACAGAGTAATTAAGCTCACAAACATAAACACTGGGTCCCTTCTGAACCTGTATTAGCGAGACGGTTCAACAAAATCACTGGACGGTCTACTGATAAATGCTGGTCAAACCTATATTTTACTGGTTAATACAGTTTGTTTTGTTTCACAAAAAGGTGTTAATGTGAAATTATAAGCTAACTTAAATGCTCTACAATCAAGCTGAGTAATGGCTCAACCTAACTCATTGCACATCTGTGCTCATCTGATAAGTCATAGGATAAGCTCAAAGACTTGCTTCAACAAGACAATGAAACCTAATACCTTTCAAACTTGTTACAAAATATATCTTATGTGAACACGTCAACTCATGTCAACACGACCCACTACAGTAGTTAGCTGCATTACCATCATTTTCCTAGCCAATAAATTTAAGTCAATTCCAGCCATCTAAGCAGACATCAAACAAATTGTTTGTAAATTTGGAGTTATTCAAGCCTTAATTATGAATAGGTCAAATGACAATTTGTTGTGTGTTTAAATTTTGTTGATAAATATAAATTGATGAAGTATACACAAGATGATATGACTATCTTTTACTTCATCTTTACAAATCATACACACACACACACACATATATATATATATATATATATATATATATACATGACCATTATGATTTTGTAAAAATATGTATTGACCAGTTTTGACAAGTTATGGTAGTACTGACTGAGATGGTTTTGTTTGGCTAACACATACACGCATATATATACCCATATATATATATATATAGCACACACACACACAGAGAGAGAGAGTGTGTGTGTGATATATTTGTATCTATATATTAATAACTATTACATACTTGTGCTTTTGCTGAGTAGAAGATTTCCATGTTTCAGTGATATCAAGCAGCTCCTTCATGATAACAAGACTCGCTGAGATTTTATCAAATGTGTCTGTAACAACAAAGATGAAGTATAAACCAGTATCTTATTAGTTTCATTGATAAGATTATAAATTAAAAACACAAAATCTAATAAATGTCAAACTGTTTCATTTATATAGCTGCCAACATTTGAAAAGGCCTGGAAGAAATTCTTTGAGTAGTGGGCAATAAGCATCGAATCACATAGATTTTCCTGGCCAAGGGAGTTCCTCAGACAAAGTTTTAATGCTGTTAATAGAGGAGAACAGCCTCTCACACACAGCAGTGGATGGACAGAGGATCAAGGTAGAAACACAATTATTAAGTTACCAAAAAATGCATATAATTCCTTCAGCAAAGTATGAATACAGTTAATATCTGAATAGCCACTACCTACTATTGGTGGATTATTAGAGTAAATTTCCAATCATCCGTAAACTGAGTTCCATCACACCCTCATCAGTCATCACGCAGATGAAAGGAATTTTTGATGAACATGGAATACCTGAAGCTCTAATATCAGATGGGGGAACTCAATACTCTTCTCAGGAATGTAACTGTAACAGATTCAGTGAGAGCTATGAGTTCAGACTTAGTGAAAGGACTGTACAAACCGGAAGAATCTTCTTCAAAAGTGTCTAGAGAGTGGAGCCAACCCACACCTGGCAATGATTTGTCATCGTGCCACACCAGTGGACTACAAATTACCATCTCCAGCCGAAATGCTGAACTCCAGCAAGTACAAAGCTAACCTACCTGTGAAGTCCACACATACTGATGGAAACATCAATGTACAATTACAAGTGCACCAGGATGAGCAGAAACGTCATCATGATAGGAGTGCTACAACTCTACCTGACATGATGGAAGATGAATGCATCAGATCATTCAACCCCAGGACATGTGTATGGGAACTAGCCATGGTGTTACACCACAGTAACACCCAGGTTGTATGTGATCAAGACCGAGACAGGATCAGTCTACAGGAGAAATCGTAGACATCTACGGAAAACCAGTGAAGTATTTCCACCATTCCAGCATCAATCAGCTGATGACCCTGTAGATGATGAACCTGGTGTCCCACCACCTACATCAGACAGTAGATCTCGCCAGTCTACTACCACCGACATCAGTTACTACACCATTAAGAAGATCAACCAGAATTATCAAGAAACCAATTATTCTTGATCTGTAACTGAAAATTCTGATCAATGAACACTGAAATTAATTATGCTGAACATTCAGAGAATTCTGATGAACCTATCATTTAGTGTATTGAACGTTATGATAATAACCATACCATATTTGCTATTCATTATTAAAATTTCATCTTTTTCTTTTAAACAAAAAGGGATGTTGCAGATCCGCCGTTCATGCTTCAATTATAATAAAACAACCTACGTGTCGCCACTAATGTATATGCCCCAGATGTAATAAAGATGTCGAGTGTTTAAAATGTATTTTTATCATCTGCCAAGTGTTTTTACTCTGGTATAAGATTGAAAATTTATGGTTCATTGAGTGTCATTTGGATATCAAAACACTAGCAATAATATTAAATTTACGTAAAGATTTATTTTTAACTCCAGTCAGGAAGAGAAAATTTGTGAACAGAGCAATAATAAAAGACCAGAAGTAAATGTTCACAACTGACACCAGTCCAAGTTTGTCTCTTTTTATAAACAAATATATCAGTCAAAACATAACTTAAACTATCCTAACTTTTTAGTGTAAATATGGAGTGTTGTTATATTTAATTTAGTTATAATGCCAGTTTGATGTTATCAGAAATTACCCCATTCTGCAATACATCTAAATGAGTTATAAATATGCATGACTTTGACCAGGGATGGATACTAGTTGACTTGTTCTCAGTTTTCAGAATTCCTAGATGAATCAGAGAAGGGATTAAATCAGTTATCAAATTTGTTTGTGCAGCTTATGATTAACAAATCAGTTTTATTTCATATTATTTATTAAGGTTTTAATGCAAAACCATGATAGTTACAAAAAAGGTAATGATACAAAAACAATCATGCTTACAATTACATGTTTACTTCTTATTAACTTGTTTTGTCATATATATGATTTTGATGTATTACTTTTATTTGAAGTATTCCATAATTCAAATATGAATTTATTAGGCTGTGGTAAAGGGTTTTAAGTGTTGCTTTATGAGTAAATGCCAAGTGGCATTTATTGCATATTGTCAAATTGCATATAACAGTACTTGATGCATTCCTGCCATTTAAAATTTTCATCAACAATTATTTGCCAGAAATCTGACTTAATTTTCTTCATTGACTGTTTCAGTATTGATTTTCAGTGATACATTTCCAGGAAAGATTGTGAAATGTGCTTAGCTGATATTTGCCGAAAGTTTAGTTGCTGTAAACTAATCTTCAAACAAATTTAGGTTTATATTTCTTATGCAAAACATACCAGCATATTTTGTATTTTTTAAGAATAGTAGACTAGTATTTTCTTTTAGAATTACTCAATTAATCAATGTATTGGGTAAGTTATTTGTATATACAGTGAGAATGTTGAGATGTCGAGTCTGTGAGATACCAGTAGTCTGTGTCACACATTTTTAGATCATAAAAATATGCTGTTGTATGTAGCAAAAATAACATGCAATATCAATTGGAATCACAATAACACTTGTGGTGTATTTTTTTCCCCAACAATTATGACAATAAATGACCAGAAAAAAATTCAACATAAATGTTTGTTTAGTGGAATTAATTATTATTTTGACAGCTGTAGAAGTGAATCTGATAGCAAGTAACTTTTATTTTCATATTTAAACCAATATTCAATAACCGTGCACAATGATACCGAATGGTATTGAAGCCATTGATCAGTTTAGAGAAAGAGAGATGGATCTGTAATTTTACAAATCTACAACTAAACCAGATTGATTATTTATTATAATGGAATTGCTTGTGATAGTTCAAGTGTTATTCCTTTTTAGATTGGGCATCTATTTTGTTTTGTAATATCCTCTGGTATGTTTATATTTTTTAAATGTGATGATTCACTCAATTTCAACTTTAACAGTGAGGTTGAATTGTTCACCAACACCAGCAAAGTATCTACAGAAGCCATTCAATGTGAGAGTTTTGTTACCCATTTGTTTGTTATTGACAATGAAAGTATCAGTAAGATTAGACTTATTTTCATTCCTCTCAATCAACATGCTTACATCATCTGCTTTCACATTCAAGACAATCAAAATTAATCCATTGGATGATTGGTTGTGACTGGTAGATCTAATATAGACCTACACACCAAGAAAATGATTTCTCGTTAATACTAGTCTAGTGGGACTGAAATGCACATATATCAGATAAGGAGAGATTATACACTCAGTCAGTGAAGACTATCTAACACTCATTCAGTCATTGACTGATTAAGGATGATTGACAATCACACTGACAGTGACTCAGACTGAGTGACTGTCAGTGTGAATGAATGTATCATTCATTGTATGTGAAATAATCCCAGACTCACTCAGTCACTGAGTCTATGAAGTATGATACCTTCATACCAGATATACGGAAAAGAGGCAAAGCCTGTTAAACTTCCAATCTTGTTTTATAATCTAATCTAAATTACGGTATGCTGTATTGCTATGTACGCCCCAAAACTATCAAGATTTGATTTAAGCCAAGCCCAAGCAAGGTGCTGCTGACGTCGTGACGACTGCTTCTTCTCACTTCTGATAGATCTACTAATGATCTAATGTAGTGAATTCCAGTCATCGACAACCCACTGTTACCCAGCTCAGACAATTATTTCTGCTGGAGATGGATTATTAAATCTCTGTCACACCAACAGGTATAAATAATATGATCTTACCTGTAAGCTCATGACGTATAATTTTTTATTTTATTTTCTCATGGTCATGATGAACAAACAAACGAACTCTCGTCAGAGAGCTTAATTATATTATAAATAGTCTTTGCTCTCGTTCAGATCCTGAAAGCATCATGATCATGTTAAAATGTGGAGTGGACAGTTGATCCAGAGGATTTTTTTCAAAGGGGTGACTAGAATCTAGATCCATGATCGAGCAATACTCATATATTAGTTCTACAGCCTACAACTACAAAGTTATGGTAGTATGCTTTGCAATTATGGAATGGTTTTTGGACCAAATAAATCTGAAAAATAAGTTTATTATATTCCTATTATTTGAATATTTCTGGTAGTAAATTGATTTTTGTCAAAATGAATAAATGAGAATCAGAACGTTACATGTATACAATATAGTCCAGACAAATATAAAGATGTGAGGTGATTACGTATCCCAGCATCGGAACATTGTACCTCAGCGATAAAGGTTCGAGCACTCAATTATTCCTCATTGACATTGGCTATTAGTATTACTTCCGCTCAAATATGGCGGCCGAGCACGTAATGGTAACATTTGGGTTGAAAGTAGATGCTTTAGATAGTTTTGAAGAGGTACAAACGAAAATCAAAGAAATAGAAGCCGTGCTGCTTTACAAATAATTGAGGTTCCCACGTATCCTATAAAACCGGGACAATAACAAATTCATTTTACAGGTCCTGGAAATGTCTTTGAATTTGACAAAATCTGGAAATCTCCTTGGAAAAAATACTGCCTATTAAAAAAATACTAAGAACAAAAAACCTGAATAAATAGTATACTTGCATTTCTTATAAATGTCAGACTTTCTTTCTAGGACCGTATTATATATTTACCCGCCAGTAGGGGCACGAACCATAGAAAACGGTTGAAAACGATCTTAATCATCCGGCAGCCTGATCCCGAAGGAAAGTATCGGCGACTGCTTTCCCGGCAGCCGGATATACAACGTTAACTTTTGTTCTTGTTCAGCCGGTGTTGCGGGACAGAAGTTGTCGCGCCAATATGTATCGACAACTATTGTCCCGACCTAATACGGGCCAAAAGTTGTCGCGGGCCAATATTCCTCGCCAATTAATATCCCTCGCTTGAGTGGATAACACACCGTTGTCGTGAATGTTGGCAATTATCTTTTTAGAACTACTACAGTCGGGTCGTGTTAATCGCAGGATCTGGATCCCCGTTCCGTTTCAGTGGGTACGGGAGATTTGTTTGTATATTTTAACGATCATTGCCGGTGATAATACTGCACGATTCCAACAGTCAGTAAAGGAAAATGAGAGATAAGGTGATATTTAGTATATTTCTATTCAACAAAATAGAATCTAGATTAAATTGGATTAAGTTCTAGATGAGGTAGTTCGCAGAACACATTTCCCGTGTACAAGCGGATTGCCGTATTCGTCGCGAAGGTTTATGTATAGGTAGTGACTTTCCCATAGTGTTTCTTCAATACACATCTTTGGCCATTTGTAATACTATCATTTTACCAGGACAATTCAGAGATATCTTCAACGATTTGTTTTATGTGTGATCATTTTCCGTGTAGAACGTTCGCCATCGTCTAGCAGTAGACTCATGGCGCATGCGCGCGTCAGTGATGATGCTCCTGCATAGATGTCATAATTCTAATAAACAAACGGGTGTGCTATTTGGATCGAAAATACTCATCAAACCGGAGACATATTGTGTTACACAAAGGTATTCATTGATAGAGCAATAATCCGGCATTGATGTATTGCATTTGGGTATTATTTATCGTGAATTAACACGAACCATGACTGCATGAGATGATTTTAAAATGTAAACAAACCCCGTGTGTCGATAAGTGATATTAGCGGACTTCACTAAAGAAATATTTACTCTCATTTGTTGACAATAACAACATTTAATAATGCTGAACAATAAGAAACTACTCTATCACTAAAAGTATTTTCCTATCTGAATTCCAATTGTATTACGCAGTAGATCGTTGTTCAAACTGAGATTTTCAGAACAAGAATCCGGCCTACATTGAAAACCATGAAACTCGACCTCCGCTGCTCTGGGCGATGACCCGAAGTATAAAAGCCCGCGAAAATTAGTTCTATTAGTCAATCAGAGTGTCAACTGTTTTGTAAAGTATCTTTGTATTCATCCACGGATTTAATAATAATAACATACACCCCCGTCTTTTGATAGCGTTGGTATAACCTGCCAATACTACATTACCATATTGTGCAAGCTTAGTTGTGGGCGGATGTGCAAACTGAAATATTACCCATCACGACAAATATTCAATATTTATAGCACAGTCACTCAACACACAATATCACTATAATATATCCGTGAACATTTGTCAATATAATAGCTAGATGGTTTACACGGTAGCGTTTGTCATGTTACGGTATAACCAGCCGACACTACATAAACATATTGGCCAAGCTTTGTTGTTGGCGGATGTGCAAACAATAATATTACCCATGATGTCTTTCTGCGAGTCAGTAATTGTAAACTTATGCAAAACTAAACCGATTTTTAACATATTTTCTCGCACTAACGGGTTAGGCACTTATATCTTTGCCACATTTCAATATTGCCTACATTCTTTCACGAAGTTAATAAGTTGCTAAAACATGCAAAAACATCAGTTTTAATTAGGTATGTATTGACTATTTTGGCAGTTATAAAAATAATCGTTTAATATAAACCTAGTTTAGAGCCATTTATGTACAGATTAGTAACTGCACAACACGTATTTCAGAAGAAAAAAATAACACAATCGTATTGTAAACTAAGTTTTGTTTGTTCTGTTTTGTGCCTTAAATTGCCCACCAGGTACGAAAGTCAACAACATTCCATGAAAGTAAACTTATCTGAAAAACCTTTTAATATCAACACGCTCGTAAAAAGGATGCATTCGTGTATATTTACAAAATGAGATAAATATCCTGAATAACTGCACGATTTCAATGCGTAAACTTAGTTTAACTTTTGTATGTTTCCTGGGCTGAAATTCCTCGTTAGCGAAACCGATTCACTGGGCCTGTAATGCGCCCGATGCTAAACCCTTATCCCTCAACGCCGGCATTGCCGGGTGCGCACCGACATAAATCTTTACTCGGTGGCCAGCAATCCCAGCCGGTCATCGCAAAATGAGGACGCATTCATTTTTCCTTTTGATTACCACACAAAACTGTGCAACCGCTAATTTCACCTTTTAAATTTTACTCGTTTTGTTCATTGACCTTGGGTTTGGCTATTGGTTTGACATTGATCGCAATGGTGTATCCCACTACAGCTTTTGATTACCACTGAACGGATACCAATCCTACATCAACTTGGATCAGGGTTGATAAAAATCATGATTATTTTTTTATAAATCGGATTTATTTTATTTGAATCGGATTATTTTTAACTTTAAATATTTTTTTCACAATCCATAACATCATTCAAGACGCTTATATATGTTTGTATTGTTCAGTTATAAAACATTAAATAGTCATGACATATATAACGATACATTTATTAAAGCTCTATAATATATATACACTATAACACATACATAAAATTAATCACTTTATTATACCAGACAAAAATCATTTTGATTTCTTGTTTAGCAGCTTGTATATGAATACCAGCTTCCCAGCTTTTTTCCATTCCTAGGCGATTTCGAAGTTTTGAATGAACTATTGTCTGAATGTGGAAAAGACTCTCTCAACCCCAGCAATGGGTAAAGTGGCACTCAACAATTGATCTATAAGAGTGAGCAGTGTGTCAGTCAGTCGCTCTTATTGTAAATGCCATCAGGCAATGAGACTAACTGAATTAATTATTTCTGGCACAAACGTGTATTGGTGGAATGGACCTGTCTTTGCTTTATAGTATAGTTTATTATGCTGGCCATCATGTCCGGATAGTTTATATGTTCCATGGCTTTATCTGTTTCCTCAACACATAAATCATTGCCCCTATATCGAGGATCTAACAGATTTACTAAAAGGGAATCTGTCATTGGTTGATTGTGACGGTCCTTTACGTGTTTTAGGACGCTGATAGCTAGGTTGATCATTCTCTTAAAATGTTTTCTCCATGTCATTCCAGATCTGCACAGTCTCACTAATCACACAAGTATCACTTTGCACATGATCAAGTGCCACTAATATTGACTTAAGCCTGATGAGGAAATCTTCTGCATTTCGCTTGATGGCGATATGTTTTACTTTGTTGGCAATGATCGTATCGATCTCGCCCCGATGTTTCTCACAAACCTGGAGGATAACAAGCCAGTTCTGGATATAGCTTGCCAGGCAGTCTGCCATTATGTTCTACTGTACATATTGTTGCATGACTAATGCCTTGCCACCGACTGCTTTGAACCATGCAGCTGGCGTGTGGGTATTCCGAAAATATTTAACGATATGCACAACATTGTCTTCACACTTTAAAAAAATCAAAACCAATTACTTGATTAAAATCAAACAACCCTGACTTTGATACAGGATCACATAAAGGAATTGCTATATATGTCTCGAACAGCATTGACTGAGGTCAGCTTGAACACAACATATCAGGAAAGCATTTGGCTACACATCAAACTAAAAGGTAACGACGAGCTGCTTCTAGGTTGTTTGTATCGGAGCCCACCCAGCACAGAGCAGAATAACTTTAAGGTATTTAATCACCGGAAAAAATACCAGAGTATGGTTACACCCACACAGTTATAGCAGAGGATTTTAATTATCCAGAAGTAGACTGGACTACATGGAGTATAAATAAGTCGGAAGAGCACTATAGTCATAAATTCACTGATGCTTGTAGATATGCCTATCTTCACCAGCACACAACACAGCCTACTCGACAAAAGCCTTGTGGACTTAGTATTTACGAATGAGGAGCATATGGTCCAGTCAATTGAATACCTACCAGGATTGGGCATAAGTGACCATGCATGCATGTTATTTAACGTGCATGTCTAGGCTCCCATCATAGGACAGGCCCAGCCAAAGTTCAGATACCATAAGCGTATAAGTATGATAACATGAATGATGACTTAAACGAGGTTGGCTGGTCTCTGATGGACAACATGTCATTGCAGGAAGCATGGCTATTTTTCTACACCATCTATCAGAGGGCGATGGATCAGTTCATCCCCAAATCTGTGCCGACAAAGGATCACCAAAAAAAGGCTGTGGGTGACTCGTATAGCTCTAACACTACACACAAAACAAAAGCCAGGCATGAATGAAATACAAACAGATAAAGTCGTATGCAGACCACCTAAGAGCTACACAACTGAAGAATGGGTTATTACAACTAACACGCTCGCTGTATAGGTTGAAAGAGACCTAGCCAACAATGTGAAAAGCAACCCAAAGGCATTCTGTCGGTACTGTAATACCAAGCTGAAGAACAATCCCAGACTAGGAGACCTGAAGACCAGTGAGGGAGCATTAGCCCAGAAATATAAGGAGAAGGTGGATCTGCTTAATGAGTATTTTGCCAGTGTTTACACACAGGAAAATCTTGAGATTCTGCCATTACTTGAGTCAAAGTATGATCACAGTTGATAGAGGTGAGAACAAAATTGCTGAAGCTGAATGTGAACAAAGCAAAGGGAACAGATGGATGCCACCCCCGCGTACTGAGGGAAAATGCTGCTTCAATTTCACAACCACTGTGTCATATTCCAGAAGTCACTAGACAGCAGCTGCTTGCCCTAGAGCTGAAAGATCAGCAACATAATCCCAATAGAAAAGAAGGACAGAAGAATAGGAGTAGACAATTATAGACCGGTCAGTCTAACATCAGTAGTTGACAAGCAATGAAATCACTTATTCATGACCATCTGGTGGATCATATGATGAAAAACAAACCATTCTGTGATGCCCAACATGGATTTGTTCCAGGAAGATCTTGCATGTCCCAGCTATTAGTTTTCATATAACTGTGGACAGAGATGTTGGATTCTGGTCACCCATTTGATGCGATCTATCTCGATTTCAGCAAAGCGTTTGATACTGTACCACACCAAAGACTGTTGAACAAACTGAAGGCATATGGTATAGTCGGAGACACATATGACTGTATAAGAACATTCTTGACTCGGCGTACCCACCAAGTCGTCGTCAACAGTGGCCTCTCATCGTGGTTGGAAGTGCTAAGTGGCATCCCACAGGGCAGTATATTGGGACCGATATTGTTCATACTGTTCATAAACGATCTCCCTGACGTGGTCCGAAGCAAAGCACATGTCTTTGCTGATGATACTAAAGTATACCGAAAGGTTCTCACTGACCAAGACTATATCGAGCTGCAAGCAGACCTTACAACACTGGTAAAGTGGTCTAAAAAGTGGCAGATGAAGTTTAATGCAGATAAATGCAAAGTCCTGCATCTAGGTCACAGAAACAGGAAGTCTGTGTATAAAATGTGTCGAGTTGCAAACAAATCCAGTAGAAAAGGACCTCGGAGTATTTGTCGATGACACCCAAACATTTCCGTGATCATGTGTGCTATGCAGTAAACAAAGCCGGTAGATTACTAGGGCTGACCAGATTGACCTTCTCTTGTATAGATGAAGAGACCCTACCGAGGTTATTCACGACCCTTGTCATGCCCCATCTAGAGTATGGGAATATTATATGGCATCCCCGATATCGGATCGATAAGATATGGAGAAGATACAGAGACGCGCTAGTAAGATGATCCCACGCCTGAAACATTTACCATATGATAAAAAAATTGCAAGCCCTTAAATTACCATAACTAGATTTCAGACGTCGATATAATCCAGGTGTTCAAAATCATGAATGGGTTAGATCGGCTTGATCCCGAGATATTCTTTCTCGGAGCTGAAGGACGATGTACCAAGGGGGCACAAGGACAAGTTCGTGCGTCACAGTAGGCATGAAGTTCATAAGAACGTGTTCAGCCAAAGAATAGTCTAAGACTGGAATTCACTCTTTGAGAGAACTGTTGCGGCCACTACCCTCAATGTGTTTAAAACTAGGCTTGATAAACAGTGACAGGCAATGAGATATATGGCACCATAGGCGTATAGAGCGGAATACGTAAAACTGAAACCAAAAGATTAGTTTTTATATTCTTTTTGAAGGTATCAAAGGTCTTGCACTTTCCGATGGTTACTGGAAGATTATTCCATAAGGCTGCAGCAGCCTTTCTGAAACATCTATTACTTAATGTCCCCCCACGTGTTGTTGGTACGGCTAAGAATGCTCCAGACCTCTAAGTACTGAGGGGCAGTCCCTTGAAGTGACTTAAAAGTGTACATCAAAATCTTGTACTGCGACCTATATATGTTTTATGTACATAGTGTATTTATATAACTATAAGCTACAATTAGTGTTCTTTTTAACTTAGCTCTATACACGTGCGTGATGCAACCTTTTATGGAACACAAAAAGTTCTTATTTGCAGATTGATATGCTCCGCAGAACGCAGTACACATTTTGTGTAGGATATTTGTGGGTTATAGAAATTGTGACTTAAACAATTCGCCTTGACCTTTCCATCAATAGTAATTGTATATATATATATATATATATATATATCAGACTTTAGAAGGCAAGAAGTCGCTAATAAAGTGAAATAAAATAGATTTAATATGGGAATAGTTTATTTTAGAAGTTGTTGGAGGTGGCGAATTGCTCAGATTATTAAATGGCGAAGTACCTCCGGTGCCGAATGATCAAGAGTCCTAGCGGCAAAGACGAAATGTGCTATTTACAGTAAAATAACAGTAATTATTGTAGTTACACTTTCAGTCTGCCAGTATTATATTTTATAAAGGTATTGTGAAATACTATTATTAACAAACTCTTGATAACTTGCTGCATAGATTACTGATGGAAATATTTACTTGTAAATCCTTCTCCTGTTAGACACGTCTTAGACTTAGTCAGACTTAGACTTAGTTAGTGTTACCCTTGAATTAGGCCCTTTGCTTTAGTCTTAGAAAGTTTAGTTTAGGGTAACCTCGGAATTCGGTAATTTTGGACTGGTAACCTCGCCCCCCCCCCTATGTTACTCACTGTGTTATTACGCGTCACATATGGTATTGTTTATATATTATTTTGTCATGACTCGTGGTAACACAGTCGTTCATTGAATGATTGATCAAGTGCTGCTTGTGCCATGTCAGACTACTAGACTAGATCTAGCTATGTCAGCAATATTATAGGTGATTAGGTCTATGTTAATTGATATTTTAGGTTTTCTGCAATAATGGTAGCTTTGAATCAGATAGAGATAATGTACTATTGACCTAAGGCAAAGGGTAAGACTGTGTGACGTGTGTCCTTTTATAGTCTGTGAAATTGAGATATTTGATTTAGCATTATAACTGTGGCTATTATATAGGCAACTTGTGATAATAATTGTAAATAGGAGTGTATATTCATGATATACACCATTTGTTGCTTTGATATAAAAAAAATTATTAACTAATTAGCTCCTTTAGTTCCTGTAATCATGTAGACAAAGGTGTGAGTTAGCTTTTATCACTGACCTTATCACAATAATCGTTGAAGCCAATTCTCATGGAAGCCATGTGAACAGATAATAATTGTGATTAGGAGCGTATATTCATGATCTGCTTAATCAGAGTTTGATATAAGTTCGTTATGTTTTTGACACAAGTGGCAAAATCCGTAGTATAGGTGTTCAATATCACAAACAGAGAAAATGTTCTGTTTTATAAGTTTGCGTTGTCAGTAAAAACAAATGACGTCTGTTTCTTCTTATTTGTATTTACTGCCTCTGGTTCACCATGTGTGTTTGTTTATCTCGAAACAATCTAAGAATTCAGTTTTCATTTCCTGTTTTTGTGATCATGAAACAGGGATACCACACAAAAGTGTGCACTTATTTTCAGTGTGATCCCTTTTATTGAATGGCTGTTCAAGCCCCTTCCCCACCACTCACATGGGAGCATTATGGAAAGGTGGAACCAAAGTACAGGTAGTCACTGACTTATGACCACAGTTTGGACCAAAAGATCATGTTTTACTGTCGTATTTGCATTATCTCTCTATACAATGTTATGTTTTTTTATTTTTATGTTTGTCAAGTTTAAGTCAAAGACTGCATACTACAGTATAATTGATTTATTACTTACAAAAATACAAAATACTTGGTGTATAAACTGAAAAGAACAGAAAAAATATTTCTAAAAAATAATAAACATTTTGACAGCAGTTTCCTAAATAATATAACTAAAATTGTATTTAAATAACAAAACAGTACTGTAGCTGCAATAAGCCTTTGTTTGAATACTTACCATCAAGTTGAAGCTTAAGAAAATTGTACAGTACTATAACTGTACTATATAGCTGTAAACCTCCCAATTAAGCTATTTGCCAGTTATCAATTTTCTCACACATCAATACATTTACAAGATGGCGCTCTAGAATAAATTCTTTTCACTTAAATTTTGGGGATACTGTATTTTGAATATTAATGGTCATAAGTTGCATAGGAGGCAAGCCAACGACTAACTAAGTCGTACTGCTGGTTGTAAAGTGAAACAGTCATAAGTTGCGTAGGTCATAAGTTGACAACTACCTGTACACTAAGTGTGGTTGCTACTAGAGTTTATTCCATCCTTAGGGTATCTTTAACATCCTCCTCTTTTTAATTATTTCAGTGGCGATGTCATCTTGGTCATGTCAACTAAGTGATACAATGAGGCACTCCACTGCAGATGAAGTGCGGCGGTATATCAGTTATCTGCTTAATGGAATACATGAACAGCAACAAAATGTCATTGCTGCTGTGAATGATATTACTAAAAAGGTAATAAAAATTATATCTGAAATATTCTACTAACATAATTAATTCTGTTAGTAGAATATTTCAAACAATATAATCTTGAGACAATGGTCTAATCAAATGATTAGAATGGTGTACACACAATAAAGTTTCACTTCTACCTTTTGACTCCCAAGTGCTGTAATTATATAAGCATTACTAGATCCATGTATCTGTCTATGAAATTTATTTTTAATAGCCTTTATGTGTAGTTGTAGTAATCATTACCTTCATTATATAGTGTTGGCTAAATATTAAATACCTTAAACATTTTATAAGCATGCATTCAACTTTTAATCCAATCTCAAGGTCCACTCAAATGGTTTCTATACTGGAAGCCGAGCTAACTAGTTGTGCCCTTGCCTTGAAGCTGCTCTAAATATGGTAGTGGGTGTGAAAAACAGTATTTCACTAATTAATGTAGAATATTAAATGTAAAATTTCTAGAAACCAGGGTTGTTTTTTTTTACTGTAAAAAAAACATTTTTTTACATTACATTGTAAAAAATTAATAACTGAAATGTTGTAAAAAAATGTCATTCATTATAACTATAAGATAAGATTTGTCATCTACTAGGAGACATGTGGCAATTACAGACTCATTATGAATGTTGGACCATCCATCTTGAATTGATGTGGCATTGGCACATCCATTTAGATCAACTTTCATATGTTCACTCAGTTGTTCTGTTACTGTGTCAAGTAACTTACCTGTGACAGATTTGCGATTTGGAGAAAGATATCCAAGTCTGAGCATCTTGCTGATGACTACCCTTTTTGCACTTTGCTTATTTCTTATTTCAGGTAAATTAAAAAAATACATAAATTATGTTATTATTTCTTCATAATTTCAAAATGCCAATTTTTACTGGAGTACTTGCCAGATAATAGTTTAAACAATTATAATATTATATCACTTGTTATGAATAAAATGTGTATGCAATGGCATGGTTGTATACTTAGATATTGGTAGCTGAAATGTATTTATGGTCACAGGGTTCCTTGAAAACCTGGAAAGTCCTGGAATTTGAAAATTTGGATTCCAGGCCTGGAAAGTCCTGGAATTTTTCTAGAGGCCCTTGTAAGTCCTGGAAATTGGACATATAGATCTATATTTCTAATAATAAGCATACAGAAATTCAGTCGTTACACTTCTTCCGAAATATGGATGCATCTTTGCGTGTTAAAAGTTCATGAATTCATTGAAAAGGTCCTTGAATTCGACATTGGAAGGTCCTGGAAAGTCCTTGAATCTGAGATGTCAAAATGTGTATGAACCCTGGGTCAAAATGCATGTAAACTATTAAAATGCACCAATGGACTTTTATACAGCATCTACAGGTTTAGGCTATTGGTCTTTTTCTCTTTCCAATATGCATGCACAGTAAGCATATGTGCATATACCCTGGTTATATGTAAACAGGCAGCCTTTTCAATGCATTGAAAGTTATAAACACTGTCAGGGGTTTGGCATATAATCGAAGTTAAACTGGTTTAATCAAGTTCCAGTTAGTTAAACCCATGTTTTACTAGTTTACGCCAAGTGAAACATCAGTTAAATTAGTTTTTATTCAAGCTATGTTGATCCACAAATTTATACATGTTCATTATATAACATACATATGAAAAGTTATAATGGCACAAACTTATAAGGTGACTTTAATGATGTAATAATAATATACAGGTTATTATAAAAATGTAAATGCACTAGCTGTCAATTCATTTGATCTAGTCAGCAACTGGATGACAAGAAATTATATGATTCTTTACTTTGACTGTTTCCATTACCAGTTTCATTCATTTTCTTGTGGGAGCTACTGAGCTCCTTTGTCATACACGTAATCTGAAATCTAATGTTTGTTTTGATCAGTGTTTGGGCCTAATATTCTCCCTTTTATCTCTTTGGTAAGCATGTTACCTTTGAACAACACCAGAGAATTCATGACAAAACAACCTAAAGAATTTTATATGCTCTAGGGTTGAGTTTCTTCCCGGAAGAAAGGTAGTTCTTCCCTTCCCATGGGAAGAAATGGGTTTTTATCAGGAAGAAAACTTTTCTTCCGGAAAGAAATTGAGAAGAAACTCCAAAGGGATACAGTAATCTAACAATATTAATTGATTTGACATTAACTACTTCCACTCCACTGTATGAACAATTTAATGTCATGCCCCACTAACCACTAACCGTTGAGTATTATCCTCCTCAATGTTTTAGTTAAACTTGTCAGCATACTTATTTTAAGTAAATTGTCAATCTTTATATCATGGTTAACAAAATTAAACTTCATAAATTGTTTAATAGTGGCCTGTCTAATAGTCCATATCAAGGTTTACCTTGAGCATCCTATAACAGAACACTAACTTAGCTGTCTTCTCATTGTCTAATCTGTTCCTTATTTTAGTATGGACGGGACCAAACTAGAGAATATTCTCCCAATATTAGAGCTTAATTTTGAATTATAATCATCATCCTCAATAATAAATACAATTATTTTCAGTATGCTGTGCAAAACTAATTAATTTTAGTTTCTTCCATTTGTCCTCAAATATTTGTAGCAAACCAACAGATATGAGGACTATACCCCATTCTAATTTTTATGTATGAATAGCATAAAAATATATTAATATTTGTCAAATTTAAAAATAGCAAATGTAAATTTGGATGATGATTTTATCATTTTTGAGTTTCTTCCATTTCTTCCCAAAATGGAAGGGAAGAATGTATTTCTTCCGTAATGGAAAAAAACATTTTTTTTCACCATGATTATTACCGTCCATGGAAGAAACATCCCAACCCTGATATGCTCTAACCACAGGCCTTAGACCTATCATTAGTTGGTATTAACTAGAAGATAGTCCCTGAGCGACATGTCTAACTTGTGACAAAGGAATCATTCCTTCACTTATTTGTTACTGCTCTTTTGTTTCAGGCTGATGTCTCAGCCAATGTACTGTTTGAACGACAGGATGATCATCAGGTGTTTCAATGCTTTCCAGCTGTTGTAAACCAGTTGGAACTTTATTTGAACCAGCTGATAACTGTATATAATCAATTAGAGGAGAAAGACAAGGGTTTGTTAGTTTGGTTGTTTGTTTAAAACTAATGTTTTGCTGTATTTAAAACATATTATTCTTGTACATGGAAGTAATGCTTTAATGATAATTTCACATTTTTTAATTCAGATAAACATCAGGAGTCGGAATCCAATTCTGTGCAACACAGTTGTTCAGCATTACCCACTTCGGACAGTGATCAACATATAGATGACAGCTCTTCCCTTCTACCACTTAACAGTGATATGAAAGTGAAAAATTATGCAGCTGATCTTTCTGCCGAGCAATTGAGTACTTTGTCAACAAGTGATGGAAGGCCAGTTCATGAACTACAGTCATCTCATCAATGTGCATCTAAAGAAGATCTGAAATGCAAAGCAGATGATAAAAGTGTACACCACTATCAGCCACCAGCCCAGGATCAACACGCTGTACCAATGAGAAGAAAGCTGAGGCATTTGCTTCAGAGTATTGCTGACAGTGATGTGTACATGCTGGATAATCCATCCATAGATGCTGAGTTAAAGCTACTCATTAATTATGGCTTAGGTCCAGAACTACCAGAAATGTGTTTCAAGGAGAACAACTTGTTAGAAGTATCAGTTACGGAAGTTACTGATCCTTCCTTATTCTGGTTACAGATACATAGCACAAGACTTTTGGAACTGGCTGATGCCTTGATGTAAGTACAAAGATTGCTGAGGCTTCCCCAAACTTGGTGCTCTTTTGCTATGCTCTATGCACTCACACATTATTACTCTTTATATGGGGTCAAGTACATTGAAATGTATTTAAATACAAATACTTTTCATTTGGTCAAATACAAATACACTCATTTGTAAATGTATTTAAATACAAATACTTTTGGAAGTATTTTAAATATAATTATAAATATTTTTCAAATGAAAAAAGCAAATTCATTGTTTTTCCTTTGCTTTTTATTTTGATGCTTTTCCAGAGATTTTTTCTGTAGTTAAATTATCTGAATATAAGTCTCAACTGTATATAATAACCTCAGCAACTTCTAGCAATGTCACCGGGCAAGTAGATAAGAAATCCACTTGCCCAACAAATTATTTCACTTGCCCAACAAATTATTTCACTTGCCCAACAAATTTTCATCTGACCCAAAATTATAATTTATTTTTAGGACGTTGTTGCGTAGCCAAGCATCGAAAACCTCTTCTCTGCCGCTAACAGTCTGAGCACTCAATGCGCATGCACCAAATGGAGCAGGAAGTTTTATTTCACGTCACTGGCCGGAACCGTGTATGTTGGTGGTAAAGCGCAGTTGACTGAGCACTATTTTGGCTTAATTGTTTCAGATGCTCGGATGAGGATATAAAGATCTCAGCACTCGGCAGCAACAATATTTCCTGTATAAGAGACTATGCCCTACAGTGACCGGCTGAGGTATCGATTCCCCTCAGCACTATCGGGAGCCAGTGCATGTGCATTGAAATTTGAATGCTCGGTCCTTTAGCGACAGCGAATATGTTTCCGATGCTCGGCTATGCAACCACTTCGTTATTTTTAATCTGCTATATTTCACCTGCCTACATAAAAACATATATTTTTCAATAAAAATCGATTGTTTGATAAGAAGTGTTTAATCGGTGAAGCCTAATGCTGCTTTGCTGAGTTACCCGTAGCCATTTTCACTCTCACTATATAAATAAATTTTAAAATTACCAAGAACGCATAGCCTGTAAACTGCAATGAATACAGCTTTTAATCAGCCACATTTTATTCCTGTCAGTTGGACAATTATTATGACAATATCAATTCTTCCACAGTCTAGCTGGTAGTGTCATTGGCCACAGATCTCAACCACCTGAATTCGATTATTGGTGTGGTCATGTCTGAAGGGTGTTTCTTCCTTCGCTTCACCTCATTACTGTTGCAGCCCATTTAGCCTATATTGTGCACAAAAGTGGCCATAAAACATCTAGTGTCTTCAGTTTCAATTATTAACATTTGAATTATTCCTTTCAGTGAGTTAGTCCAGGTTTTTTGTTACAAATTCTGTAAATGTTTAAAATCTTGCTTTTAATGTATGTAAACAAATTCAGGTTGTACAACGTGAAGCTGACAAACTCTGACTGGGGATACAATTTAAGATGCGAACCACAGTTGGACATGATTGTCTGCACTAAACTCAGTGAAAGTGACGTTTGGTACCGGGCTCGAATAGTATCCCTATCTCCACCACATGGTACATAGCTTGTAGAATTTCTAGCAGTAATATAGTTCTGTTTCAATTTGTGTATGGATTTATGATAGCTTTTAAGAAAGCATCTTTTGAAAAATTGTTTACTACTATACTTTTGTGAATGGTGCAAAGATATGTACAAGATATTTGTGTTTAATGTGATATATAACAGTTTCAATTGGTGTTAAGTGGATGGTGAATTTCATTCTTCTATTATGTATTATGGGACAAGTTCTCTGTTTGGATATAGATACTGTTTATTTATTATATTTTTTTTTGTTTGTTTCCAGCACCTGGTAACGTAGAAGTATTCTGTGTAGATTATGGCAAGAGAGAATATACTAGCCTAGATTCCATTAGACCTCTGCATCCTAAGTTTGCAACACTTCCTTGTCATGCTTTTAACTGTGCCCTTTCAGAGGTAACTTAAAAATATTAAAATACCTGATTGTGTGTGCGTGTGTGTGTGCACATGAGTTGTTGTTGTTGGATGATATCTTAACATATTGGTATTTGTAAAGGTTTCTGGGTAAAAGCTTTAATAACACATTGTAGTGTATGTAAAAAGTGGCTAGTAACACAGAATATATGATTGATATATTTCAGATTGGTCCACTGACTGACAAGTCGGTATGGCCACCTGATATTTCTGAATACTTTACAGTATTTGTACACAGCTTCCCGGTCTTTCTAGCATTTATCTCCATCCATCACATTTGTCCACCGTATCTGGTACAGTTATACATCATTGATCTGTTCACTAAGGAAAAACTAAAACATATAGGTGACCTGATGTCCGTTGTCATTGATGATGTGTCAGAGTGTATGTTGAAAAACAAAAAGGCATCTCTTGTAAGCAATGAACTCGTTGTCACCTTGTATTATGAGGCCTTAAGCAAGATAGCAGATCGTGAAAGGGCTGAAGCCAACCGTGGGAAAGTTTGGTTCACATCGGCAGCTCCTGAGGAATACGGAGTTCAGATGGATTCCAGACATGCAAATTTGCTGAAATCTGATGAACCAGAAGCTGATCTTGTGCAAGATGTTTTTGACAGTTTGTTGGATGATGCGATGAAAGAAAGTATCAGCGATCAAGAGAGCGATACTGTGGTTGAGTGTGAAGCAACCATGACAGCAGGTAACAGAGACCCCACGATGCCACAGGCCAGTTTGGATTGTGCTCCAAGAAATGGTAATATTACAAATAGTGATTTTTCTGAAAGGCGAATAGGTAACAAGGAAGAGTGTGAAGATTTATTCAATAACAAATCAGAGTTAGGCGATAGGGTTTTATCATCGGGAGAGCGGTGTTCAGCTGATGCTGTAATCGCTTCAGAAGATACATTTTCAGCTGAGCAACTGACATTTCGGGATGAAACTCGGACAGAGTTAACGGTTGATGTCGAATCTCCTAAAGATATTGTACCTTGTAATACCAATGTTCTAGATTCTGTCCGAGTGGATAGCCTATTGGAGCAACAACAGACGGGCTACAACCCACAAGAAATCACGGTTCCAAGCAGTGGCTATATCACATTTTTAGTATCATTCGTTCAGTCACCAAATAAGTTCTGGATTCACGTCCTTAGCAAAGAAAGTCAGCTGGCTCTGGACAGATTGACCAATGAACTTAACGAATACTTCAGTGTGGATGACAAGACAGCCATAACTGCAGACGAATTGGAAATGGATAGCCTGTGCTGTGCCAAATTTCAAGATGATGATACTCTGTATCGCGCAAAAATTGTTGGCCTCCGTTATTCGTGTAAAAAAAGAAATTGTAGCTGGAAAAAACCTGAACCTAATGTCGGTAAAACTACATCAGCAGATAGACATATCTCCGATGTTCTTGTGCTTTACATCGATTTTGGCAACACAGAATGGGTACCTGTTACAGATGTATATCCAGTGCCGCCGAGGCTGAAGGAGATCGTACCGCAGGCTGTGTGCTGTAGCCTGGTCGGTGTGTGTCCAGTTAAGCCTATGAGCATTCTACTGGAGAAAGTTACCAGTGTGGATGATGAAGTTACCATCTTAAAGAAGCCTGATAAATGTGACTGGCCCGCAAAATCCACTAAAGTTTTCCTAGATATGGTTGGTTTTGAACGTCCACTGGTTGGTCACGTAACAGGTTTTGACGCTCATAGGACAATAAGGTATGTGTAGGTTTTAGCTTAAAGGTAACTTCTCGAGCTGCTACAAATGGACAATTTGTCGTTTTCAGCCACCGAAAGAAAATATGAAAACTATTGGCATCCAAATAAACACTAGTAGGGTATATGGTTTGACATGAGCGCGTCTCCGTGGCATAACTGGTACCATGGTTGGCCACAGATTTATAACACCTGGATTCAAATCCAAACGTGTTATGTCAAAAAGTGTTTCATCAATGTTCTTTAACAATGATATGAGAAATCATATAATATATCACTTGTTTTTATGGTTACCCTTGTGTGTTTATAAGAACAAGCGTCTTGTGCAAGTCTACTTACTGTATTGTTTTACGTGTTATGATTCGTTTTAAAGCACATGTTTAGTTATAGCCATACGATCAATTGTAAAAAAGAAACAAATTAAAATAGGTTTGATAATTCAATTTAATAATCTTGTTTAAAAAATGAGGCTAAATTAATAAATAAATAATCCATTCCTGTGTAGTGCCATTGAAGAAACTAAGTAAATGTTTGATATTTGAATGGTATAATTGATTTAATTATCTTTTTCAGAATATACTTATTTTTAATATTCAGCATACTGTTTTAGGATACAGTTCACTTCTCATCACTGGCTTAGTGTACCACATTCCTCTGTTAAACTACGAGTCACTTATTGTCTGTTTTCTTCATTTGCAACTAAATATGTTCATATTTATTTAATTATACACTTAGAATAAATGAATAATTTAGTATATCTTTGTACATTCAATTTGCTTTTGCACTGACACGGTTCCCACACATCCTGGAAAACCTGCAAAATAACAAATTCACTTTCATCCCAGAAATGTCCTTGAATTTTACAAAAGCTGGGGAAAATATTGCCTGGAAAAAATACACTTAGAACAAAAAACCTGTGAATAAATATTATGCCTGTAGAAGAAAACCTCGATTGTAGAAGAAAAAGAGAGTACCAGTACATAGTTTTGATATTCCATGTTAGTTAAAATTTAAATAAAGTGGGTGGATCAGACAGCTAGTAGTGAGGAGGAGGCTGTATCACAAAAATTTGAATAATCGATCGTACATTTAATAAATATGATATGCTTATTTGTGCATAGCTTGATTTATTACTTTTAAAGCTTGTATTCTTTGTCCTGGAAAATGGTAATTTTATCCTGGAAATGTCCTGGAAAATAATATTTCCTTGGCTGTGGGAACCATGATTGATTATGTTTCACCATTACATCTTTAATGTAATCATACCAAGTGGATAATTTTATTATTATTATTAATGATAATGCGGTTTTATATCCAAGACCAGACACAGAATCACCGCTGCCTTTGGTTGTAGTGGATACATCAGGTAGTGAAAATATCTACATAGCTGAAGAATTAATTAGACAAGGATATGCTGCTTCTACAGAGGTAGTCCATCTTCCCGGTGAAAATTATAATGGTAAGTTAACATAACCAGGCAATGGCTTTAATATTTAACTATAGAATCACTCCTTTATGAATAAATATTCAATAGATTGTTATATACTCTAAATGAGTGTGCTATTATTTTAGGATGTAATTGATAATATGATGTAGACATAACAATGAAAAATTAAATAATAAAGATCACTGTAATTATAACATTAATTGAAAGCTAGATTTAAGAAACTATTTGTTACTGGGTGTTTTGGCACTTCAGATTACTCTACCACATTAATCACAAATAAAGAAGTGTCATTTGCCGCAAACTAATTGTAATTTTAAACTATTAGTAAACCCGTTAATCAGCATAAATTACAGTGCGTAACTTTTTTTTAAAATTACAGTTTAGATATCCATTTTTTGTTTACTGGATACAGAAATATTAGCTCCGTACTACAAATGGAGATGTAAATGTTGCTATTTAATGGCCAATTTTGTACACACTGTCAGCTGAATGGGGTGAGCGACGAAGTTAAAGATGAAACACCCTACAGACATAGCTTGGTCAGGGTTCAAACTCAGATGCTAGAATCTATGTTCTATAAGTATTCTACTTGTGTATTACTGATCTTTATGGAACAGCATAATTTGAATATTCGACCAGTCTGATATGAAAACCAAACACAACTATAAATTATTCTTTGGATTTATGCCAAGAACAGAGAGGTAAGAAAGTCTGCAAATTGGTCAAGGCATTTTCTGTTGAGAAAACAGAAAGTTTCCTCAACAGCTAGATTTCTTAGAAGCTTGCATGGGGGGGGGGATCTTAAAATGCTATTGATGTTTTTTCACCAAAAACATTCGACGTCCATAAAATGATCCACTGCCTCATCATCCAGTGATTGGATTTTGTAATTTCAAAGAGACTCACAATATAAGGCTAGTCATGTATTCTGTTTTCTGTATTTAGTGTTCACCACTTTACAGTGTCCCTATGAAGCCAAACACGACATATAGACTAGGATGTTGAATATTTCTAACAAAACTGGGCTCTTAAGGACGGGTATTGAATCAGTAATTGAGGTCAGGATTTGCTGAAGACTCGGTGCTTTCTAATGAAACTGTGACCAGTTGGTGCGCTGTTCTTTTAATTAACAAGAACCTGCACACAGAAATTATCAGCAAATTCCCAAATGTTACAAGGATCACTAAAATAACATGATTCCCGAATCATCATTTTTTTTTATTTAACTTTAACCACCAACTTTTATATAATATTTACAGTGCCAGAAGAGGTCTCTAACAGTGAAGAAGGCAAGTAAATCTTCTTTTTTCAAAACAGTCCGTCTATCGTTTATCTATCTATTACAAAACACACAGTTTGATCAATTACTATTTGGAAACAGATTCTGATAAGTATATAACATTAAGACTGAATAATATGTGTTTTTAGCCAAATAACATTAATATATTTATTACAATAGAATTCCCCTTTTTATTACATTGTTGGGGTAATAATAATAATAGGCGCCTATATATATTATTATCTGAGTAATATATTTGTTGTCAAGGAGAACTATCTTGTTCCTATAAATCAGCTGGGCCTTTTTTTAAATCTTTTTCTCATTAGATTTGAGAGCTCTTACACCCTTTCAGCCTTCGCTAGATGACTATTTATCAGAAAAAAACAGTTACCTCATTAACGTGGACGACCCAGCTGTGGTGGCGTTTGGTTACAGTAAGTCTATCGAATTATTATTGCTCTTGTATTTAATATACGTTATGATGTTATGGATAGTGTTTTACATTTTTGCATTATGACTACCCGAATTACCTGTGGTCATTGTAATCACTTGACAACTGCTTTACATATACATGATCATCAACCGAGGAAATGTATTTTAATTTCTTACCTTGGGCTCTGTGAGGTTTACAGATCTCGCTGAAGCCTTGGAAAAGTACTGAATTTTATACTTTTTAAATACCTCAGTACCCTGGAATGCCACTGTGAATTTGTGATAACCCTTGGAAAACCAAAGAAGTTTTATTTTCATAGCTTATCATAACTTTTATTTTGAGCCACTATGAGCTCTCACAGTGGTTATGTCATGGTTATGAATGTGATCTAGCCAGGTGAACTTTTCATTCTGTGTCATGTGTTAAAATGTCTTCTTTTTAAAGCCACTGGAAGATATATTTCTTCTCTGGAACACACCTATTTTGCACATAATAGTTTATGCCTGTGTAAACCATGGTGTCTTTATAGTATGCTTAATAAATTGGGTCATTGTCATCATTCTCAGAACAGTAGACTTATGCTATTCTTTTTTATTTAATTTAATTTAATTTATTTTAATTTATTTTTAGTTGGTTTATATAGTATTCAGAAATGTACTGTACTAGTTATCTCAAGTAATACTGTAATTGCTTTAAGAATGTAATGAGTCTTGTGTAATTATGGAAAGGCAGATACTTCTGCTTATACATGTTTCAGTGGTCAAGTGTAATACCTAAAGTTTCAATGAAGTTCTGGTTTGTAACACGCTGAAAGCAATCACAGTATCATCACACTGGCCATATATATTTTGGGCTTAGTACTATAAAGAATGCTGGGGCACTCCAGTGGCCCAGTTTTTAGAGTACTGTACTGGAAAAAGTCAGGTTGTGGAGGTTGTGTGTTTGAATTCAGCTCATACCTGTTCTTGTGGGAAATGATTTCTTTGGTCAGCTGCCTCTTGAGCATATGTCCCAGTTGTGATCAACCCCAGGTCAAACAACTCAGTGAATCAATGATGAAGATCAAGTTGGCTACAGGAACACAGCTGTCGTGTCTAAAGTGGATAACAGTGATGTTCGTAAATCATTTCTGTTATGACTAATGCAAAGATTTATTTTCATGTATGTTGGCTGCGAATGACCATATCAGTGCGTTCCGCTGAGATGTTGTGACTCGCTGACAAGTGTGACACGATGTTGTCAGTATAATAACAGAATTGGATACATTTGACATCTAGAATACACGGGGCAATTTATTCCATGATGTGAATCATCAATAAAATCCTCTAACAGGTCGATTCTGAGATTTGACAGCACATCAATTTAATCATTGTGCTGCAAACTTCCAGGCTGTAGGTTCAAATCCAACTTATAGTTATACCTATGTTTGTGTGATGTTTCCCCGGGAAGTCACCACTCCACCATACGTCCCTAGTGCGACCAGTGCCCAGGCTGAGGAGAACACTCACCCATTCTGAAATTTAATAGCATATGCACAGATTTTTAATGTGCGAACTTAGACCCAAGGTCACTGTGACTGTCCTGATTCTTATTCAACGTCTGTTGTCTAAAGGTTTGTATTCTTGTTTACTTGGTGTTAGGGAAACAAAATAAAATTGGGACAGCCTGTATTTAGTATGTGGTTATTGCTCCACCTATGGTTATTAATATTTGTTTCATGCGTGATCCACTTTCCAACTTAGCGGTCTCGGTTTACTTTCCATGTGTGGATTTTCTGTTTCTCACCTAAACTTACGTTATTCCGGAGGGCATGAAAATTTCAGCTTAGATACGTAACATTATACACCTTTGGGTAATGCGCCACAAGATGCTTTACCACGAGGAGAGTATCATTGACGAATGTAAAATAACATTCATCCTCGATGGTATCACAATTGGTACATTATGCCAAGTGGTCGTTGTCATTGTGTGGTGTGATTGATTACCAACTGATTACACATTATAAGAATCCTTGCAGACAGATCGAGGTGTTCTCCAATTATTTGTCGCCTCCGATGATGATGATGATGATGGGAAACTGCAGCAGGTCGGATGGTGTCTGGCTCAGCAAATTATTTACACAAATAAATGTTGTTGCTCTGGGACGTCTCGCACCACAGATAACAAACCGTTACCAATACCATTACAGTAAGCCAATGGAAATAGATAACCTGCATCATTATCATCATCATCATTATGATCACTGACCCAGTTGTTGCGTTTATTGTAGTCACACACATTCGTCAATTGATATTAATTTTTTTCATCCTCTGAAGAGATAGAAATGCTTATTACTAATCGGATGTTTTACACGAGATACCCGTGATGATAGTGATGGTGATGAAGATGGGATGGAGTCAGTGTTAATCAGGGTGGATTATATCTCTGTTTGTGTACTTCACCCCTCATTAAACAGTGTAACTATGGCAACGGGACGGTCCCGGCCTGATGAAAGCGTTCCAGGTATGAGGCAAAACAATGTTCCATTCAGGTGAGGGATAATGACAATGTTGAGTATGAGGCACTTTCTCTTGACCGGCGTCTGACAAAGGAGTACTGATTGTAGTTTCTCATAGTTTTGTGTCGCCGTATTTGAGAATAATAGTTTTATTATATTTGCTAATTGGTCCATTATAACAATCCTTGCTATGTTGTTTAATTAATTCTAAGATATTATCTGGTCTGTCTTCTTATTGTTGGTGAATATTTAAAAACAAATTTCAGAGCCATAATTCGCATTTGAATTACCCTATTAACCAAACTGGCTCCAACTGCGCCACCAATTAAACAAGAGTAAAAACAGATTACTGCAGCATAAACTCCATATGCTAAACAAATTACCATAAAATGTAATATTTGTTTGGAGTCAAGTACATTATAACATCAGTATAATTTTACTGTGAGTAGGAGAAATAAGAAAACAAATACATTTAGCATCAACCCATTCTCAGGTGATACATGTATAAATGATGTGCAAATTAGAAATGTTTTGCTCTAATTTTACTTGTTGTGTTGAAGCTCAATGGGTAAAATGAATCAAATACAGATTGATGTTTACATCTAATTCCCATCAAATGGCAACCGGGTAGGGAGAATGTGTGTGTGTGTGTGTGTAAAATTGTTATTTTTTATTACTGCTAGCTCAATTATTAGATTTATATAACCCCCACAGCTCAAAGATTTGTTTTTCTTTCTTATTATTCACATAAAAGAAATTTCTGTTTTTCTGTATTGTCTAGACCACACTGTGTTCCTGGTCAGCCCACACTGGCTGCGGCGATCAATGGGATTGAATTGGGGATACGAAAGGTGGGCCAAATATTAGACAGTTTGGGTTTGAAATGTTGAATTTCATTATTGATTTGATAATTTGAGTGCTGTATCTTTGAATATATAGAACAATCCTATTGCCTGTTTTGTATAATTCTATAGTTGCATTAATTGTGCTTGCTGAGCTGGGAGTCTGGAAACAATTAACCAATGTCAGTTTATAAAAAGAAAATAATCATATTAATTTTGAAATATTAATTGTTTTAGCCAATTTTTTATAAAACATACTCATGCAGCCGTTTACTTTGGATCTAACTCAGAATTTTTTTTGAAGATGGCAGGATTTGCTTTAATTTCGTGACAAATACAGTTTGGTGACAGAACTATTCAGATAAATCAGTTTTCACTTCTAGCAGAATACGATCTGATTGGATTCGGCGAAGAAGCGAACACCGCGCGATCGTTTTTCTATTGTTGAGACTAATTATTTCTGGTCACTTATAATGTCTTCCTCTTGTCGCTACATCACACTAATTTATGCCTAAGCGTGAGATAGATGATGATCGAGCGTGTTGTGCCATAGAGAGAGAGAGAGAGAGAGAGAGAGAGAGAGTTGTCAAGTGGCACAGAGTGGAAAGTGAGCATTCTGATCAATAATCTACCAGCACCGAGCCATCAGCCGTAAATGGCGGACTGGTGGCTCTGATAGGTTGACCAATAATGACACCGTCTCCGTGTCAGAGCTAACAAAGCTCGACAAACTCGGATCATCTACTTTGCGGTGATTAGTTTACTTGGATGTTGTTTGTTCTTTAACCGAATCATTCACCGAGCTTCGTCGTGGTACAGGACTTTGTGGGTATTGTCATTTGTACTTCCGGCACTTGCTTGACGGCGTTGGAGAATCCTTCGCGTTCTGGATATGGCAACGCCTTCGTCTTCATAAATCGGCTGAGTGTTACGGATCGGAGCATAAGAGCCGAGCCGAGTTAAATATTGGGATGACATCTCCGATTCAGTAAAAGTATAATTTTTTTGCCGTAAGAGTAACTCGTATACCAGATGATTTCGTCGCGCTGCAAAACCAGCCACATAGAAAATTGGTTAGATGCTCTGACATATGGAAATCATGCTGTGGCGTGTAGTACGGGAAGTTAGTACTCAGCAATGGCTATAAATCATGTCAGCTATTCATCGAGGTTAGTATACAATGGCACCCCGTGCTCGGATCTTGGCGAACATGTACAGTACGTCGGCATCATATTGACAGGTGTCATGTCATCGCTCGTGTTCCTCTTCAGCGGAACTCTGCTCGTGATGGTGATCTTCTTTACACACCACAGTGAGACGTTCACCATCGTCTGCGTGAACAGCCTGTGCCTGGCGGACGCCCTCTGCGGATCCCTGTACGGCATGGTGAAGGTGATCCTGGTTGTGTTGGATCCGCCGTGGGTCACCTGCTTCCTGGCCGAGAGCATGCTGTTCTGTTCTCGCCTGGCCGTCGGCTTCACGCTGGTCATGTGGACGGTGGACATCTGCATCTACGTCAAGGAGCCAAACCAGTACAACAAAATCGTCGAGCACAAGCTGATGATGTTCGTGTTGGTGTTCTTGTGGAACTGCGCCATAGTCATAGGCCTGATGCCGCAGAATACGTGGGACAACGGGAGCAATGGCAGTAAGTTCTTCTATTTCCACAGCGGTACCTTCATCGCGCTGAAATGCGGTTTAATTATCTCCTGCCTTTTCGTTTCGGTGGTTTGCGTTCTCATCATTGGCAAGACGACGAGAAAAAAGGCCGACAGTAACCTGGATGTGACGCCGAGCACATCGACTGCCCAGTTCAGCATCTCTTTCGGGGGCCATAGTTCTTCTGAGAAAATCACCGCCCTGGTGCTCCCTTGTAGACCTCTAATCGTTGTCAACTGTCTGCTGGAGTTGCCGCAGTGCATCTATGAGCTGCTGCACTCCGAGAACGGGCCCCTCTTTGGCGTCTCCTATTCGGATACCGTCATGTTTTACTTGCATCTGTTAATCTTCGTCAGATCGTATGCCTTCACCGTGATCCTGGTCAGATGCGTGCCCGAGGTGCACCTGATCGTCTTCAGATTCTTCAGGATGGTGTCGTGCGGTCACGTCTCGCCGTGTTGCACTCCGTGCAAAAAGAGCGCCGCCTTTGACGTCACGGACGCCACCGACGCGAGGCAGACGAGAATTGACATGTACAGTCTGCGCGGTGGCAAGACGCCATCGTCCTCCACCATCCAGACGCTGTCGTCGGCGGTGACCGCCTCCACCATACCAACCAGCAACACCTGTCCAAGCTGTGGTAATCTAAATAGTGGCTTCGAAAGATCAGCATCCAGTCTCAACGTACAACCAGATGTTAGTAGTACGGAGACAAAACGCCTCACTCCTCAATGTATCATACAGATACCGACTCTGGCATTACTACCTGGTCATCATCATCATTATCAGTGTCCTATGTACAGCACTAGAGTGTCACCGTGTTTGGATGTTTGATGATGTTTTGTTTTTGTCGGGGGGGGGGGGGGGGGGTAGCTCTGGGGATGAGGATCCAGGAAGAGAGTATATGCAAGTAAACGTGTTACGTTGGCCTATCGAATATGTAATTTTTTACCTTATTAATTACGTACGAACGCGCGCGCGTGCGCATCACATTCTAGCTACTCACTGAATCACAAGATTTCCTAAGTAAATCACATAATTTTTTGGTCTTCTGGTTAGCAACAGGTAAGAATTATCATATTTAATAATTACGCTTGGATGTTTTTAGGAATCAGTATTCTTTGCAAGGATTCGATCCCATTTGACTTCAAAGCGATTTAAAGTATTACTTTGGGAGGGGGGACGGTTAATTTTGTATTATTTATTTGGAAACTCCGTTACTTTGTCATCTCCTTTCTGACCTGAACTATTTGATCCAAATACCATGACGCTCGAAATAATAAACGAGATTGTAGGATGCCAGTAAGACGTAGGACGCTGATAAAAAGTAGTTGGCTGTGAAACATAACTAGCAACACCCGTTAATCAACGGTTGAATAACACCAGTTGAACGAAATTCATCCAAATAGCGAGCCGTATCTTTCAAATATTCGGCATGGTATCCATGTTGATGTGCGTCTCTGTACGAAGGGAGCCTCCAAGTGTTGTACAACCAAACTGGATTTACGCTATCGTGGTCTCAACCGTCTCCCCGTAGTCTTCTGAATCTCGCCAATCGTGTACCAGCAACTCGACTTCCTAAGGTAGCCATTACTTGTGGTGTGGTTGGTTGTAAATAACCGATTCACTGTTCTCTGTCCAGTTACTAGAGATCGTTCACATGCGCGATGAATTAGGCTAATTTTAGTTGAACCGTGTGCCGCGAAGTGTAGACTTGCCATAAAAGCGCCCCCTAGAACACTCATCGTTCAAGATGCGCATGTATTTCGTGGTCGTACGTAAAAATAGCATAGTTTTTAGCTATTACAAGATTTACCAGGAACAATTGGTCTCGATTTAATGTTCATGTCACAGATGCTTTGGTGGCGTATATACCCTTTCTGCATATAAACTAACACTAGATTCCATTGGAAATATATTTGTGTTAGATTTTGGCTTCCTTTTTATAGAAATAACTCCACAAAAATGCGATGCGATCGGTTTTCACGTCAACAATCAAGGCATACCTTTACCAACGAATAATACTATTCTGATGTTTGAAACATTGCATTCGTGATGTGGGCGTCGCTGTGCCATGTTTATTTTCAAAAAGTTAAGTTTTGTAATCATTAATCCCAGTAAGGATATAAACCAATATGTATATGTGGAATGCCGCAGGCAGCCGGCGTAACTGTATTTGTTTATGTGAACATACAACTATCGTGTTTAGGTTCAAATGTGCACAAGTTTGATCGGATTACCATACGGATATCAGAATATCAGAATAATAATGTTCCAGCTTCATTCATAAGATAAAAAATGTAACCTTTTGTGTTAGCAAATTGGAATATTGCTAAGTTAATAATAGTAGTGAAAGTATGTGTGTGTGTGTATATATATATATATATATACTTTCACTAGTTAGCTTTAATTTGATATTTTACTCAAATTATGATTATATGCAATATATATAAAGAGTAGCCATATCCACTACAAGTACACATACACACATTTTGCTACAAATATTTCTGGCATTTAAAAAATAAGCAGATCAATTTGGCTATAAAATAATTAAGAATTATTCTTACCCCTGTGTGTTTGCGCACGCGCGTGTGTGTAATGTAACTGGCTCAGAGTACTAAGACATGTACATAAAAAATAACCCATACTTCACTAAATCTATACATCCACAAACTTCAAGGTGACTATGACATCTGGGAAACTGACACCGGTCAGTAAGACTCATATTAACAGCTTTTCATACTTGACATGACAGCCCAGTCTCTCTCTCTCTCTCACTCTGTGTGTGTGTGTGTGTCCACAGATAGGGATAGAGATATGTGATATCGTCTCTGAGAACAGTTTTGTTTTCTGGGTTGAACAGCTAAGTTTGGTGAGTATGTGAAATGTATTTCATAAGCCAATTTGGTTATCGTTAACAGATAAAAATTATTCATTTAATACTTAAATGATTGACTAAAATTATGTAAGTAATTAAATTAGACCAGTTTTGTGATTAACGTGAACACACACACACAGTGTCTTTTGGTGTCTGTCGTCCTAAGCTTATTTTCACATTCTGGCTAATGCTGATTCAGTACTAAGAGCTTCACTCGAAACTTTAACACTAAACAATGACTCATTAATATTTTATCCACACTTTATGATCTTCTGATTTTGAAATTTATCTACATCGTGCATTAATAAATTTAAAAAAGGGTAATTGGCAGAAAAAGCTGTCATAAATTGGTTTGCTGCCTGTCATCTTTTCGTAAAAATGAAATGTGAACTAGTGAACTGTGTCCCAGTATTGATAAAACAGGAAATGGAAAAATTCCGTGCGATGGTATAACTGAGACAACCCCTAAATTACGTAGTTTTATCTGATATGGTTTCGTTTTACCTCGTGCCTTTAATGCTTTCAATCACACTTGAGTAAATAATCAACGCAGCTGTAATTATTGAGTCATATCCATGGCCCTGCCACGTAAATATGAACTCCTCATTTTGTTGGGGGGGGGGGTGATTAATGTAGCTGGCTGTAATTGTTGGATATATCTCCGATATATGCATTGTTTACATACCCATTGATGCCATCCGCTGTATATCTGTTGTTATGTAATTGTTATGTTATGTATTTTTCAGTTTTGTTGCTAAAGACAAATAAAGTATTTTATTGACTAACTGGTTGCTAATTGGTTGCTAATTGTCTCTGTTTGGTTGTTATATTTCTGCGTGTCCAAATTCTAGTTGTGTTCTTAACTCATTTTAGATATTTTGCTTTTATATAGATGGAATTATTTGTTAATTGGTATGTATGTGGTTGTACACGACTGGACCAGCCAGCCAGCCAGTGAGTGAGTGAGTGAGCGAGCGAGCGAGAATGGTGTCATGTGATGTATTTGTTCAGCGACTAATCGTTTGAACGATTGTGGTTTTTCCAGTAACAAGGAGCAGTTGTAGATTGATAGCTGCTTTGATCAGGTACAACGGCCAGGAATTCTAATATAAATACAGTTGGGTGAATGCACATCTGAGAAATATGCACCTGAAGAGAAATGGGCCGAGCGACCTCCAACGGTAATGAAGCGAAGTCGAATATGAAACACCATTCGGGTAGTCCCACGCCTAGATTCGAACTCGGGTGGTAGTGATCTGTTGTCCAACGCGCTACTAGTTAGACCACGGAGGCGCCCGCATCTACTGGTGAAGTTTTCGTGCGAGATAAGAGACTTGCGAATTATTTGTACTATGATATACAACCGTATATTGAAATGTTTATTTTAAATCCAGTTCAACTTGTTTTATTTCAGTTTAAATTCAGCAGTATTAAATAACACCATAACAAAACCTGTACCGATGCCGTCGTATTACCAATGCATGGCCACTCTCGCGCGCGTGCACGCACTCACACAGATGCCTTCGCTCCTCCATCCTTCCCCTGGTGTAGATATTTAAAACAGCAGCGGCCTGTTTCTTATCGAATGTATTAGGACTAATAAGTGATGGAGAGATTATAATGCTACCACATCAAAATGACACGTTGTTACTTTCTCGAGAACTGCTGGGAAACATCGCACCTGATGTTATTTTTATGGCTCGTAGTTAATCATGTCGAGCTTTATCCTTGTCACTTGCTGCCATAAAAGATAATAAAATTGTAGCACGGCTCGCGTTTGAATCATTAACGAAGTTTTGGCTCCTGGCAGCAAATCTAAACCCAGTTTCCTTACTTTATAGTCATTGTATCTGGTTCGATGTGAAGTAAAGATTATATAGTATCTGTTATTGGTATTACCGCCCTGATTCATATTAGGGCCTAAATTATCATAAGTGGTTCTCCTCTTACAAATACTGGTTTTTAGGTCAATAATACGGGGACTGAGTATTTATCAACAGTTTGTTCCGTGGCGCGTCGTGCCTATTTCTGTGCGAAATAGGAGATTTTAATTTCAATTAGCTCGTTGTTCAGCACTTCATACCTTTGCGGGCGCCTCCATGGCCTAACTGGTAGCGCGGTTGGCCACAAAGCTATAGCACCTGGGTTCAAACCCCGGCCGGGCTATGTCGGAAGGGTGTTTCATCTAACCATTTAGCCTACCTTGTGCACAAAAGTGGCCGTAGAACAGCAACATTTTACACTTACTTCATAATATTAAGTTGTTAATATGAAGTTGTACGTCGATGTAAGTAAGAAATACGCACAGTGTTTAATTCGATTAATTATTTATCCGTCTTTCTATCAGCAGTTGGTCACTTCAGCATTTATACGAAACCAACAATACTCCTGTATTTGGATTAAAGGTTATTTATCAGTAGTGTACACACTGGGAGTGGTCACTAACAGTTATGTAGAAGCGCGTATTTGTGTGTGTGTGGGGGGGGGGGCTAATTGTTTATGTGGTAATATATCTAGTCTATGAAATATCATTCAGATTAGGTTTTGTTATTCTTTAAGTCACACAAAACGTTGATAAGGCTAGATGAAGGTAGTCTAATCGGGCACTTTGTTGGAACAGTCAGTACAGTATTGTGCCACAAAGCGTTAGGTCATGGGATCAAACCCCAAGTAGTACAATTATCTGTGGAATGCTTTATCTGATCATCTCATTTCTCTAGGTGGACCCCCCCCCCCCGTCATAGATTCAATGTGTGACTAAGATGTTCCGATGGTACAGTGGTTAGAGCACTCTACTGCAGACTTCAAGCTTGTGGGTTCAAATCCAGCTCGTGTATGTATTTGTGAGATGTTTCTCTGGACAATAGTCCCTCGGTCGTATGACCCAGATGTGACTCAACTCGACTCAATCAACTCCAGGTGTGTCCGATGGTCGGAGTCTAAACAAATCTCAACAAACCCGTCCGTACTATTTTTAAAACATACTTTTACCTTCAGCTCAAAAAGGTGCCATGTTGCCAAACAAGATCTTACCAGTGTTCACTTTAGTTGTCGGAAACAATGCTTTGGAAGCGTCTCTGTCTGTCTCTAGAAAGCGAGAGAGAGAGAGAGAGAGAGAGAGAGAGAGAGTACTGCTCGGCGACATTTGTCAGATGAACAATAAAGCGGAAGACGTATGTAATGATAACTCGCTGATAAACGGCGGCTCGTCGCCATCACATGAATATAGACACTTCTCCCAGACACACTATCAACTAGGTTGATGTCTTCTCTCTTGTTTACACGATGAAGGAAGGAAAATCTCTTTTTCGATCACTCACTCACCATAAAATATATCCAGTTATTTTTTCCCTATTTATCTCCGTACATGAAAAGTCCAATAGATTCATCAGGTATGTCGTGATGCTGATATCGGCGTCGTTGATAAGACATGATGGCGGTTCTGATGGTGCAGTAGGTAGAGCGCTGTGCTGCACACCTCCGGGTTATGGGTTCGAATCCACTTCACACCTGAATTTGTGGTATATATTTCCTAGGCCGACTCATCCCTTTGGCCATATGTTCCACATGTGACCGCTGCGACTGTTGTGATTGGTTAGCATGCGATTCTTATAATTTTTGGTTTGGGATAAAATCATAACTGATGAGTCACTTTGGTTTAGTGATGGTTGGTTTGTCGCATCATGTAGATAGAAATAGATGGAATGATTATCTGATCATTGTTGTTGAGGGTTAGGTAGTGTCATTGTCGAGACTTGGTAACGGTCTGACAGGTCACTTGAGCTAGGGATGATGGACACGTCATTTTGGTTAGAAATAGTAGGCATGTCACTTCATTTGTGATAGTGGGCATGTCACTTTGGTTAGAAATACTGGACATATCACTTTGTTTAGAGATAGTGGACATATCAATTTGGTTAGGGAAAGTGGACGTTGCATTTTTATTGGTGATAATGGACATATTACTCTTAGCATTGTTGATCAGGAAATGTATCCATATGACAGTATGTATGTCTATATGCGCACGCGCGGATTGTGTGTGTGTGTTTCTGGTGTGACTGACTTCTTTTATCACTCATATATATATATATATATATATATATATATAACACTTGCCTGACTGGTGTTAGTTGATTATACGGATTATAACTAGTAATAAATGAAAACATGCCTTCACCAGCTGATACTAATTAGATCTCGTCTTACTGAGAACATTACCAGCTTATCATCATCATCATTATCATCATCAATTATTATTATCTTTGTAATCAGATAATTCTTCTGGATTTGATCACATTCAGGATGTCATACGAGACCAGATATCGGGATTTCCGCGCTGTTCGCGGATGGCATTATTGTGATTGATGTAGGTTGAAAGCCCTGGCGTTGCTGACTAACGTGTTTACCGTGTGTTTTTCACGTCTTTATTCCACATCGGCGTAGGCGCTGAATCATGAGACGGGGCAGGTAGAAGACACAAGGTCGTACCGTATACAATATCCCGGCGAGGTATTCCCGTTTCCACGTGACCTCAGTCAGTCGGTCTACACTCACTCTAGGCAACCCGGGGGAAGTCGGCCATATAGCACGTCTGCCAGGCCGACGACTGGGGCCCCATAATTACGGTTGCGGAACGTGTCATTGTTCTACGAGTCATCTGGCCGCTTCCGTGGTCTAACTTGGTAGGGCGTTGGATCGCGGATCACTACCACCCGAGTTCGAATCTCGGCGTGGGCATATCTGAAGGGTGTTTCGTCTCTGAATTCGCTTCATTACCTTTGGAGGTCGCTCGGCCCATTTAGCCTACCATGTGCACGAAAGTGGCCGTAAAACATGAATCGATCATCATCATCATCTACCAGACATCTCGTTCCAGTATCATCCGGAGTCTGCATGTAGCAACCGATCGTTGTTTAGCTTCAGTTTATAGAACGGGTCGACGTTTAGGTAAAGCGCAACGGTCAGCATAACGCCAAATGGGTGATCGGCTCGGGTACCTACGAGAAGAAGAAGAGCGCGTCATTCGCAGGAACAAAAACTCCCGAAGGAAATGGCTGAATTAGGGCGGATAATTTGGCCCTTTCTCCTCGGTATCCACAGAGCTCTCCGATCCTGACAGGAAAGGCATTTTTAGTCGCCAAAACGCATCTGCGCCGGGTTCAGCTATAGCGTTGGTGCGGATCACATTTCTAATTACTTTCTAAAGGGCAAGCGAGGGTTTTGAATTGAGAATTTGTTATCGTCGTCATCGTCGTCAAGGTTTGTTTGCGGATCTAAAAAAATAGAGCCGCTTGATTTGTTAAATTAAGACGATGTTGTTGTCGTATCTGCTCGGTTTGTCGTCCATTCCGTCGCCACACACTCGAGTGTACGGCGTTCAAAAACTAATCGGAACAGGAAACGCCACGTAACAAACAAAAAGATACGTCGTCTCGTCGGTGTGTATGTGTGTGTGTGTGTGTGTGTGTGTGTGCGTGCGTGTGAGCTCCGTTAGCACCTGTCCACGGTCGGCATCTAATGGGATTTTATTGTCATCCGACCTTCCAGTGCTAAGATGAACTTAATTAGTTATTATTTCGGGCATTTCTATCCTATTATCCGCGCACATAAACCTGGGATGGTTGTCCTCCTTGTAAGCCAACACCTATCCTGAATGGATAGGATGTTAGCTTGTTAGCGGGTGGCTTAGCCGATTGATGATCAAGCTATTATTAGTCCCTTTGGACTGATCGGCGAGCTAGGTGTTAGGTCGGCCTACAGGTGAGGTACACGATCCAAAATGAATTCCATTCTGCAATTTTAATAAAGGAACTGCTCGGGGCACACTTTGCTTCACGCGGTACCAGACGTGTGTTTTTCTTCTTCTTTCTTTGCGTTAAAACCAGTTCCAATCGCATGATAATTAGTCCCCCCCCCCCCCCGCCCCACACCTACCAAGTTCTTTTTGGGTAACATTAGTATAAAGGTTGTCTACTGGAACGCGTCGTATACATAGGGGACGAACTCCTCTTTATCCCTGGTGGCCCATTAAACTTAATGCGTCCTGAAAAACAGCCATGAAATAAGATCATTTTCACGTTTCTCTTTGACTTTGCGTGCACCGAGATCGGAGTGGTTAATTTGATACATCTTCCTAACTGGATGACAGTAGATATCGGTTTATAAATAATAAGTTTTTATGCATAATCTTTATTACCTAAACATGTTGTGTGTTGTTGGGTTTTTCTTTTTTTGTGTGGGGGGGGGGGGTTGAAACTGAATCTTGATTTATTTCTTCTAATGTTCACTTTTAGTTTCGGCCCAAAGGGTATCTGTTTTATATGATTGTATTTTGTATTATGTGTTAGTGAAAATCATTAGTATAGATGTATTTAATAAACTATTATGTGTTGTGGATTCAAATCCATGTGTTGTGGGTTCTAATCCAACTCAAGAGCTGTATTAGTGGGTTGTTTCCCTAAGAGTCAGGGCGCCTCCATGGTCTAACTGATAGCGCGTTGGATCACAGATCGCTACCACCTGAGTTCGAATCTTGGTATGGGCATATCTGAAGGATGTTTCATCTTTGACTTCGCTTCATTAGCTTTGAAGGTCCCATTTAGCCTGCCGTATGCACAGAAGTGGCCGTAAAACATCAATCATCATAATCATCATAAACTGTTATCAGTCTGTTTGATGGTTTATGTTAAAAAAAATTGTTACATAAGCAGCTAGTGATTTGGGGACGTTTTCACAGTTTGCGCGGTAAGAGTTAGGAAACATTTGTCTGGCCAATCGTGTTCATCATAAAACTAGATTTATAACTGGATAGCAGAACCATCTTAGGTAATTCCACTCTAAAGTCTGAACTACCGATCTAGATGGTGAATGGATCAGTTCTTTGCCTGGCAGGAATCTGGATGGATAATATCAATTTGTTCCAAAAAAATATTTGAAATATTTTCAAACTCTGACCATCTCGTTTCTTCATACAGTTAATAATACTACTACTAATATATATATATATATATATATATATATATATATAATCAAGCGCTCTTACTAGCAAGAGCCATTCAGGACATTTGATATATTCTCACGTAATCCAAGTATTGTTTATTGATAAAAGCTCACAGTCAGCCGTTTAGTTGTTCTTTAGTCTGTTATGACATTTTAAGAATTATGTCTTTTATTACATTATTATAATACCAAACTTATAAAACGCTCTTTTCATACTCTTTCAAAAGCGCTGTACATAAACATCAAAACGGCTGGAGAACAAATGCGTTTTCAGCAACATCTTAAAACTTTTCAGTGTTTTTGAGTCACGAATGTGAGCTGTGAGTGCATTCCATCAGCATATGTTCAGCATTAGACCTACCAACTCATTGATAAGCTAGTTAAGTCACAAACTAACAAGTCCACATCTTTAATAAACTATAATGTGTACATAGTCCCATCATATAGGATCAGTGAGTGAGTCAGTCAGTTAGTCAGTCTGTCTGTCTGTTTTTTGTCTAGTTTTGACACTAGTCACACCTGAGACATACGGCTATGGGGAGACTCTTAGGGAATTAATGATTAATTGATTGTGCATATGGTAGGTTAAATGGGCCGAGTGACATCCAAAGGTAATGAAACGAAGTCAAAGATGAAACACCCTTCAATTATGCCGACGCCGAGATTCGAACTCAGGTAGTAGTGATCTGTGATCCAACGCGCTATCAGTTAGACCACGGGGCGTCCTGACCATTAGGGAAACAACCAACCAATACATCTCTGAGTTGGACTTGAACCCACAACACATGGACTTGAACCCACAACACATGTTCACTGGTCACCAGTCACCTGCCTAACCGTGACCTGAAAGATAACGGCTTAAAACTGATGGTACCTTTATCAAATTATCCGGCTCTAGGTGAATTAGTAGACGTCTATCTTTGAGTAAATCTCATGTAAATTGGTAGACGTCTACCTTTGGCAAATCTGTAGATGAATTAGTAGACATCTACCTTTTGGTAAATCTGTAGGTGAATTAGTAGACATTTACCTTTTGGTAAATCTGTAGGTGAATTAGTAGACATTTACCTTTTGGTAAATCTGTAGGTGAATTAGTAGACATTTACCTTTTGGTAAATCTGTAGGTGAATTAGTAACCGTTTATCTTTACTGGACCTCTGCTGTCTTCAGATAAGCTTGGCAAGGAGTTCCTATTCTATTCAGCATTACCAAATTGAAAGTATGTATTCAGTTTTGATGATGACCATTACAATAAAGACATTGTTGATAACTGTCTTTTGTTGCTGTGGCGGAAAACATTACAGCGCAACTGAATGTTTTAAATGGAACAGAAAAGATTTTGTTTGCCCACACACGAAGAAGATGTACCCGTACGTGATATCCTGGCGTTAAGTGTGGTTTTGGTGTGTGAAGATGTTGACTGATGTTAAGAAGCCGCGATGTACCATCTGTGTCATTGTGCGTACTAACCCCAGACCTATGTCACTTAGCAGTACTGACCTGAGCTGCCGAACATGAAATATGTCATGTTTATGTTCTGTGATAATGTCTAGCGCTTGGGGCTTGATTATCTAGGTACTATGTGGCTAATTGTCCCTTTAGGTCAGGATTTATGCCCCTCTCCCCATCCCGCTCTCTCTCTATTACACGCACACAAACACACGTATACTCTCACATACGCACACGTATATCCTCACACATACACATACACACACACACAGTAAAAAATCATACATTCTAATATAACTGCACAAAATCTGTTTATCAATCTATCATGTTACTATTACCATAAGTTACTACTGTAGCTAAGCTAGTTCTCATTTAGGAATCTACATTAATTAAAGATGAGCAAGTTTATTTTGGGCTCTTTCATTCACCGTACGAGCATTAACCGGAAATGGTTGTAATTCTTGTAATAAAACATTATTATAGAAATATATCAACACCGGTCATCTGGTATATTGCGGGCGTGTGTGTGCGCGCTCACACTCACACACGACAGTACATAACACGATGCATGATCTAATAGATATGAAGAAACTTGCAGAATTTCACAAACAACTTTAACAGTAAGGCTGCCATTGTTTTCAATAGTAGATAAGTTTCCTGTGAAATAGATAAAAATAATAATCAGTGAATAAAATCCCAATTTTGAGGCAAACATGGGAAGCTATTTTACCTGACTTACCTCAGTGGTGCAGTGGTTAGAGTGCTGTTCTGCAAATATCTGGGTAGCTGGTTCGAATCCAGCTCATCCCTGTGTTTGTGAGATATCTTTCCCTAGGGTGTTGCCCCTAGCCACGTGTCCCGAGTGTTACCAAGGCTAAATAATTCACATCAACTCAACCTCAAGGGCACCTCCGTGGTCTAGTTGGTAGCGCGTTGGACCACAGATCACTACCACCTGAGTACGAATCTCGGCGTGGACATATCTGAAGGGTGTTTCATCTTGGACTTCGCTTCATTACCTTTGGAGGTCGCTCGGCCCATTTAGCCTACCATGTGCACAAAAGTGGCTGTAAAACACCAATCAACTCAACCTCAACAACTATATCAATATAATTAATTTTGCTTTAGTTTTTATTATCATAAATGTTGTATTAATCAACGTGTGTGTATGACGCTCAAATTTAGGTTAATTGATGCCAAGGATTCATTCGCGTTCCCTGTTTTCATTGAACCATCCATTAATAAGCTTCCAATTACACGGAGTCTATTGTAAGTGCGTATTAGGCGTATTGATAGTCGGCACAAACATTACTCGGTCATTTTACTCGGAATTTGTGGGACCGAGGGCCAGGGATTGTATGATGATTATTCTTATCGGCATGTTTTTATGGTTCATTATTGACGCGTCCATTGACCGAGCATAGGAAGCGACGTAAAAGATCCATCTATCCCGCATAAACAATAAGTGATATTAATATACGGAGCATCATTACCTTGTAGTGGCTCGGTCCTCATTACAGGCGGATGCCGGGTAATAATACCAATCCGTGTCTGCGGCGAGGATCCGGTAATGTATAAATGGCGAGCCATTTAGTTCACCTGGGCGTGTCTTCATCATCGTGGCTCGGCTTCTCATTTTGGGTTAGCATGTGCCCGCTGATGGGCGCCGATGTCGATCAATGAAAAGTGGTTACACCGCTGCTGATGCCACAGTAACTACTGGCAGCATCGTGGCCGAATTACTCCCCTAATGGCTAACCATACAGTTGCGGGTGTTTAGCGATCCGTTCATTCTTCACCGACAATGGCATCGTTGTTGGCGCGTTTCGGAGCCGTTGTTTCTACGTGCCGTGGCCTCCGATCCGCAGGTGGCATTGGGCTCCGGACCTGTCAGACGGATGCCTGTCTCCTCCTTAAGTACCTTGTCAAGTGTACAGTAACAATACGAATACTAATAATCGATCTTTATCTCGAGATTGTTGCATATATTTCTCGGTTAATGTGACCGTTGGCTAACATGAAATAAGAGTGAATTATCGAATGATGATATACGGATGTTGGCCAGGTTATGGGTTGTTATGGAGAAAGCAAGCAACAGTTGGAATTTTTGCAATCTATTTAAGTGTATATCATGTTCATCTTTGATGTATTGTACACACACACACACACACACACACACACACACACATACTGCCTCGTTAATGAATATTAATCACACATCCAATGTTTTCAGTATTCTAGCAATTTACAACAACAAAAAATACATACAAGTAATTCTATAGTATGTTATATATTGAACGGCGATATTTTAAGCCAGGATTCAATGGAGTTTCTGAACTCGGTGATATTAAGACAAACGATGAAATGACATAGATATAAAGCCGTGCTCTAGTGTAGAGACCAGATACCAATGTGTCTCGCGCGTGACGGGTTTCCTTGTTGTACAGAGTTCACTCGTCTTACAATGTCTGACCAGTAAATTGTTGAGGACAGATATCGGTGCTAACAATGGCTGCAGATGTTAATTCCATTACTGGCACACTTGGATCATTGTTAGCCCACAATCTGGCATGATTAACACCTGGACAATGTTCTGACGAGGCCGAGCGTTGATGGATCGTGGCGAAGACGATTCTCTCTGTTAAATGTCAAGGTTTTGTCTGATCTTCACCGGGATTCCTATTTCTGCCGGGGGTTGCCGGTGAATCTCGCCAGATGATGCTCGACATTGCTCGTACTTCGGGGAGTATCCCCGGGCTGTCGCTTGTTTGGCGCATTTCATACAGACCGTTATATATAATGCATCAATGGCAACAAATGGAGATGAGCGGTCTTATCAAACGCTTTAAAGCGTTTAGACAGGACCGCATTTATTGTGTCAAATATAAAGAGAAATTTATAGAATAGGCGGAGAGCAGGAATCGAGGAAAATTCTCTGTTATCCATTCTTTTGGATTCCACGTAATATCCATCAGATGTCGTCTCCTGAAGTGATATCTCTAGCCGCAGTACAGCCAGACCAGTGTGACGTCGGGTGTCTTAGCCAATAGGAGAAGGCTTGACTGGAGAACCGTTGTGTCCACCAGCTAAGTTAACGCACAACGCAATAATTATACTATGCCTGGAGCGGCCCGTTTTACTCTGGATTGGTATTTATATGACAGAGAGTTTCTTCTTTCTTTGATCCAAGTTAATGTTATCATTGTTAGTAGACGCATCATAACCATTTAGCTTAAAGGCGGGCCTTCATTTGATCTTCTTTAGCTACTTCAATCTACTGCCGGTAGATTGATATCAAAAGAGAAATATGTCCACTCAAGCATGGCCAGTTATGATGTCCATTAGACTGGTAATTGTGTTTATTGTTAAAGCTTCAAAGACTGATGATTGTATTCATTTCAGCATAATCAATTGTTTAATGACCCTAAATCTAATAACTATCGCTCAACAACATGTGACACACACGCACGCGCGCACGCACGCATACACATGCATATCAAATAATAATACTATTTTATATATTAATAAATGTGGATTGCTCTAAGGTGCTTTATACTGAAAACACAAATAAAAACATATCATGGTTCATCTTTTTTACATAAGTATACAGAGGCTGTTATTTATAAGTAGCTTAATTTATATTCCACAGCCTCAAAGCTCATGATTGGACAGTGAGCAGGCAATCTTACTAGCATGTACTTTTGAAGCAACTTGCTTAAATAGATTTGTGCTGGTCCACACAGTTCTTTGAATGTATGAAACTGAATATCGTCCAACGCTCTGAATTGTAAAAGATACGAGTTCAGCTGGAATGTAATTGGTGTTATATGGCGAAGTTTAAAGGGACAGTCCACGTAAAAAAATATTTTTAAATATGTAACGCTTAGAACAGTAACCAAAAATTCCACGACAATAATCAGGAAATATACCTGATATCATAGTTAAAGGGAAATAATCCAAATTACTGTCGGACCGCCATTACGACTGCACCGGAAGCCAGATTCGAAGGCAGGAAGGAGAAAACTGAATTGTTCTGACGTCACATGGTCACTATCTAGACTGACGCAGATTATAGTTTCTCTTGAGCATTATAATTTCTGGGCCATTTTGAATTTGATACGCTCAAGTGATGTCAGCATTCAGGAGCTTCCGGTCTCTGTCTAGCTTCAAAATGGCAGCGCCCACGGCCATTAAAATTTATTAATCAGCAGTTTGACCTGGATTATTTAATATGTGGGGTGATCGTTTACACATTTTGACATTATTTATGATATTTGTGAGTATAGCTGTATTACAGTAGTCCTGAAAATTTGAAATGAAGGTGGACTATCCCTTTAACCAGCATGTTACTACTCATGCAGCATAATTCTGTACTTGTGTGTGCAGTTCATTAAAGACAGAAGTATTTTATATTGCAATAATTCATTGCTGTAATCCAGTCATGAAATTATAAGGTCTTGGACTAAAGTATTACATGTTTCATCAACCATGTACTTATAAATAAGCCTTATGTTCTGTATTTGGTAATAGTGGGATTTACCTATAGAATCTATCTGCTTCTATGTTTCAAAAGAGATCAGCTTGATTGATCATGATTTTGATCATAATAAAGATCCATCTCGTCTGTTTTTCAATTGTATTCTTTGTCTGAACCGACATAGACATTTATTAATCGATTCATTTGGCATTTCTAACCATGAAAGTGAATGCGCATCTGACTTTCGGTATCCAGACAAAATATGACAGGACAAAATGGGTGCATTCAGATATGCATTTCACTGAATGCATGTGCGCATCCCACACACACACACACACACATACACACACACACATATGCACACTAAAATACACACAGACGTGCACGCTAACACATGTGCACACTAACACACAGACACACACGCACACTTTCAATGGTAACTTGCTATTTTCAGAACCAAAAGATGAGAAGCGAATTTGTTTTTATTACGACCAGAATGGTCACTGCAGGAGAGGTGAAAATTGTCCATTTGAACATGTTAGGACCCGTGGTAGGTATTACTGAATGGTGATGAAGCTAAAGTTTGAATTTAACCTTGATTACATGTAGATAAATGTCACTGCTCGGGCTGCATCAGTTATTCTCTAACGTACAATATTTTGCATTCACCTACAAACAATAAACGTATAATGACGGTGTCATAAATAGCATTTAAAGATCTGCCATTTTCAAGCAAATACACGACTATGCCATTATGATCTCTAAACCCAATGCACCTGAACAGTGTCGGGATTGATAGTGATTAAGAATGAGATAATCATTAACTATTATCAAAGCCATGTTGTAAATAATCCTTTGTCCGTACTGTTAGGTTAGTATGATCACTGTTAATTGCCTTCACTCTCGGATAGTCTCCTCGTGTTTATCTCTCCGACCAGCTTCGCGATTAACGGCGTTCGTGATACTTCCAGGTCTCATCACCACCGACAAAAAAGCGGTGTTTGCCGGATTCGATCCAAGCAGCTGTATCGAGACCCCAGTGGTGAACAGCTGGGTTGCCCTAGAGATTACAACTGTGCTAAATCCGGCTCAGTTCTATGCCATTTTTCCCTTCGGCACCAAACCGATTCCGGAGATATCTGAAGATGAGAAATACAAAAATGGTAAATGGATCAGGGAGTAAAGGCTAGCTTAGTCAGTAGAATGGATAGGCTCAGCAGTTAATTATAGCTCTTCAGTTCTATTTCTGTCGGATAAAAGGACGGGAGTCTATCTCCCATTTACAAAGGTGACTAATATGTAATGCCACGAGACATAAGGTGTCGCCTGTGTTTGTGTCCGTTGAAGTTTTCTGGTAGAACCACACCGAAGCGCCTGCAGCAGCTACAACCGATGGGAGAACTTTTTGGCGGCGGCAAAGTTTTTAAGGTCGTTTATTATTAGTCGGGAGTAATATAAGTGTTAACGAATAAAAATAAAAAGTTATTTATTGTGGTGATTATTATTGTTACAGAGGACCCTGAGGATACCAGTTACGACATTCTCAACTCACTCGAAGCATTAAACGAAGCAATGAAGTAAGTTTTTGTGCTGATGACACCATCCAGTGATAATCGGTAACGAAATTAGTTTTCTAAAAATGTCGCCTGCATTTTTAGATACTAAATATATTTAACATGTGGATTGTTGTCTTTGTCCAGAGTTGGTCTTATCTAAAAGCTAAGCTGTGAAGGCGTTTATTTTATTTACGCATAGCATTTCCTGCCTACATCAGTTATAACTTGTTCAGTAAGAGAAATCTGTGTTTAGTAACTTATGCTTCTTAATCGTCTTGTGTTTCTAGTTTTATTTTGTTATTTAAAATATCAGATATAAATATAGATAACTCTGTGTTTGCAGACTTTTAAAGTTGTCGTATTACTTTGCAGCAAAAAGTATTCTCGTATTGTCCACCGTGACACGGACTACACTGTGTATGGCGAAGGTGAAATAGTGGCTTGTCGTTTTACCCAAGATGACCATTTTTATCGGGCGCGTATCTTGTCCCTGATACCCGAAAATCATGAGGTGCTAGTCTTTTATGTCGATTATGGAAACCGTGAATGGGTGTCGGAATCAAGCATACGACAGATGGTGCCACAGTTCATGCTACTGCCGTTCCAAGCTATAGAGTGCAGAATGCCACTGAAGCCAGTTGGTTCTGGTATGACTTGGAGCAGTAAATCTGAGTTAGTGTTTCTGTTTTTCTTGACTCGTTTTTACTAATAACATATATGATAGTTGGGTAGCGTATCTGTTATCGAGTTCTTTTCCGGTTAAAAAAGACGCAGTAATTGCTGAGCAGTATGTCAATTAAACTTGTGAGTTTTTTGCAGATTAATCAGCATTCCTACTTGTGCCGATTATGTAACATCATAATTCATGCTGATTATTTTCCTTGTTACTTCCATTAAGAGAGTGTACTCATATAACACGATGATTAGAGTACTTCACTACAAATTTCCTGGTTAGGTTTTGCATCCACTCAACTTAGCTCCGTTTGTCAGATGTTTCCCTTAATAGTTGCCCTTTTGGCCACCTGCCCCCGGTGTGATCAGCGCCAAGGAAAAATAAACCACTCAGTCACTTGTTTTCTTCATTAAAAGATAGTAACAACTGTTAAGGACAAATTTGCAGTAACATCGTAATTATTTAAGTAAATAAACATTGTAATCATTTATTGATAATTATTATTTTTAATATTTTGTCATCATCATCATTATCTAACTTCACTAACTTGTTTACTGCTTCACTTTTCAGCACAAGATTCTTCAAAGAATTTGTTGAGGGTAAAGTGTTATGTGCCAAGATCTTGGATAGGTCAGTTAAATGTTTTCTCTTAGAGGCCTGTCATAGTGGGCATGGATTTGCTCTTTTTGTCTGCCTGTTCGGGACACATTCCTTTATTATAATTTACCATAATTTCCATATGACTTTTATAGCCGTCTTTGTTGTATTTTTCAGTGGATCCAGTGGCTTTCTAATTGTTGACTTGTATGACACAACAGGTGAAGATATCCACATTAACCAGTATTTAATAGACACTAACATAGCTCTACCAAGTTGCTATCCAGTTGGCATCCCGGCTAGCAAACATTCGTCTACCGATATCCAGTTATTACAGCCAAGAATGCTTCCAGGCTGATGTTGTATTTTGATGCTCACCAGGATAAACGTTATAATTCATCCTTCTTAATTTTCGCTTTTCATGTAGGCAGTAGATTACAAAACACCTCAGTATCTGCACAGAACATAATGTGATAAGGAATATAAAATATGTTTATTGTGACAATTTTATGTGAACGTTTCTTCTTCATAGAAGTACTTCATATCATGACTACACAGATTTGATGATATTTTTAACATCGTAAGATTTTTGACACATTGCCATGTGTCAAAAATCATACGGTATTAAATAAAATGTATCAATTTCTATGCTGTTTGTAATGACAAGTATTTCTTAAGCACCCATGGATTTTCTATTCTAGGAGTCATCCGTATCCTGTGTACTGTGTGGTTTCCAATAGAGGCACTGTGCCCTGTAGAATAACTTTCCTTTACTAATGAGAACATCCTCAGATTTTTAAATATTGACATGACGATACGACTTAGATTTCTACTATATGTGGTGTAGTGGTATGTTTCCTTGTCTCGATCAAGAAATGACACAAATGACTATTTTCTCAGTGGGACATAAACATTGTTTGGTGCAATTTATAATCTACCCCTTTAGGCATATAAAAATTAGTTAAAGTTAATTTGAGCCTATTTGAAAAATAATTTAACTGGCTCGCATAACCTAATACTCACACATTGTGAATCTGTTGGAAATATAAAGTATTCTGTTGTATATATATATATATATATATATATGATGGTACAGTGGTTAAAGCACTGGGCTGTAAACCTATAGGCTGAGGGTTCAAATACTGGATCATACCTGTGTTTGTAGGATTTGTTTCCCTCAGCCATATGTGCTAGGTTTGACCAGTTCTGCGGCTAAGCAACATGGCATATGGATTTAATGACTTTGCATTTATTGTTATTAGGAAGGTGGCTATATTGATATGTAAATTGTGATTTCAAACGCAGGTGTAACATAATTATGTTTCATCATTTATAAGGGAATATTAATATATACATATATATATATGTGTGTGTGTGTGTGTGTGTATATATATATATATATATATATATATACGACAAGTTTACCAAAAATGGGTTTAATTTGATTGCATTTAAGAATAATCTATATTCATAATTTGTTTTACATTGAAAGCTCATTAATTAAAAGTGATTGGATCTGCAAAAACACATCAGTTGTTTAGAATTATCCATCAAATAGCTTATTGTTAATTGGTTTTTTAGATGCACAAAAAGTTTGTGCCTTAAAATTTAACAATGAAACAAACTCAACATGTAGATGTTCATGTGTTTTTCATTAATGGTGATCTGACAGTATTACTTAAAAGAATAAACGACGCCAGGATTAAGGTCATATATGGGTATCCAAAGTGCTATTCTATGTCATTTGTGTGATAAGTTTATAATTCTCAATTTTTTGATGTCTTACTCTGAAGTTGATAGAGTGCTTATGGGAACACCATAATTATTAAAACAATAATTATAACTACTATTAACTACATAAACTTCAATTTTTTTCTCTTCTATCCATATGAAATCAGTTACTGTTTACACGTAATCATGATGAATTTTAATATTGGCTAGTATTTCTCCTCATAAATGACGGAACTGATCTAGGACCTATCGTATTTTTAGGTTCTTACTGAAGATGTGATTATTGGCAGACAACTTGCAAATATTAGGAATGATAATCAGATGTATGTAACATTTGGAAATGACCATACATTATAAATTTATGGCATTATATATTCATAATAAGCAAATAAAAACAGAAAGATTAACTACTGGTACTGTACTAAAATAAATTGATGAGATAATGTCAAATATAAAGAAAGATAACTCGGCTCTCTACATAACCAACAACCGTAAATGATGAAAGCATTTTTATAAATCAAATGCATGCTTTATTTCAGACACATAGTCCATATATATGTGTGTGTGTGTGTGTGTTTTGTCACTATACTGGATAATGTTAAGTTACTCACAATTCGTTATCATGTCTACTAGTTACTCGGCAGTACACATTCCAAATAATGCACGAAGAAAATGACCGAAGACGGTACTCGCGGCAATACATGAAACGCTGTCGGGTGTTCACAGTATTCCTATGGTTCGTGCTAGTACCAAATCTTCAGGTTGTTTGGATGAAAACCAGCATTCCCTTTGTCTGTCGGATATTTCATTCATCAATTTAAGAGATGCGTATCTTCAACCCGATCAGTTCACTTCCCGGTGGAGTAGCCCCTCCGGCAATATGTCCAAGTTTAATGGACGCCAAAGCTAAATACCCTCCACCATTCACTTACTTATCAGATACTCATTGGTAAACGACACACAGTCGGCATAGGGATAACCCTTCAGTCAAAGGATCGCAAATATCATAAATGTAAACAAACTCCACCAATATATATATATATATATATATATATATAATAGACAGCCTTAATTAAGTACCACCTACTAAAGTCCTAACATAACCGCCAGGTCTCGACCTTGACCTTGTTGACTGGAGTCGGCACTCGTTTACCATTCTGATTTCCTACTCTAGCAATCACGCACCCTTCTCCATTCTAAAGCAACGGGTTCCGGATCTAAATACTTCGTTGAATCTATATCATCCTAATCTACTACAAGATAAAATAAATCCGCCTATGCATTCGCACATACTGCTGCTGGACCCGGATTTCCAAACTCGCATATTCATAGCTAGTATGATTTGCCGGAGGAAAATAAAGCCAAATTTAAATATCATTTTCGATTTACCA
>JAODUP010000018.1:132500-310000 GCA_025642065.1 Paralvinella palmiformis
GTAAGAATGCTTTGCTTTTCCAGAATTCGAATACTTCGAAATACATCCTATTAAAATGGATCAAACTGGCCCAATCGGGCAATCCTAAAATATTCCCACTCTGCAATGGCCCAAATCATTCTTCCGTTCCTCAAAAAAGCCATGCCACATTCAGCTAACATATGAATAACAGCTAAGATATGTTCCCACTAATGACACTGTTCTTTAATTAGTTTTTCCAGTTGTTGCCCCAGCCCTAAATCTTGTCCGAGAGTTAAACATGTTAGCAAGTGTCTCGGTGCTTCTTTCGTGACAATAGTATTTCGCCAGTCATTGAACCCTTCTCGTTTAACAAAATTCGAAGAAGCTTTAGGAGAAAATAGTTTACAAACAGTGAACTGACCCTGTTGGTGGTGAATATAATGACCACTCTCTCTTGTATTTCTTATAATTGGCTTTTGTCCCAAAGAAAGGCTTTGATGTATTGTTTTGCTAGTCTCTCACTACTGAAATGCCGTTACCGTTATCAATTGTGAGTCAAGTGTGCTGATGATTCCGCAAAATATCCAATAAGCCATATCATCAGCAGAGAAATCGAGCAACTCAGAGAACTCAGCCTTTCTTGCTTTATTTCATTCATCTTTTCCAGACTTTCGCCATAGAGCACAAAATGTTCATTGCCAGTAATTGTCTTGTAAAGCAACTAGAATCAACATTTGCAGTAGATATATCAAGTAAAGTGAGATCTTTAGTGGTACATATGGTAGTTTAGCCAGCTTATGACGCCTCAGTTACCTCAATGTCATCATGAATATATTTTGTATCGTGAAGTGAACAAAGTGGTAGTTGTGTCCATTTCTGGTTAGGAAGATCTTGTTGTGTAACTTGTGTAAAAACAATTAGTCAGCTTAGCAGTCTTGGATACTAAATCTAAATCCTTTTGCTGTTTCTGTTTTCGCAAATTTCTCTTTTGTGCACCACTTGAATGTATGTCATATGGCAAAAAGGGAACCCATCGTATATAAAATCACACGTACAACCAAATGGCCGACACCGCGTACCAACATATACATAGGAACACCTTTCCATGATCAGGTAATGAAATAAAAGCTCACGTGGTCACTACAAAACTACATCAGATAAACCTAGGAGTATCCAGTGGGCTCTCTTTTCCCAGTTAGAAGACCTCGACTTTGCCGATGACCTTGCATTTCTATCAGTAAAGCTTGACCATCTGCAGGAAAAAACCTGATAGATTAGAAAGATGTGCAAAGCAAACTGGCCTTACCAGCAATACATTCAAGATACAAGTAATGAGCATCAACACCACACCAACCGCACCTGTTACCGTAGATGGTGAACCACTTGAGTTTGTACAGGACTTTATCTACCTGGGCAGTCTCACCATCAAAGAAAATGGAGGCCAAAATGACACCAAGACAAGACTCGGTATAGCCCGCTGTGCTTTCGCCAAACTGCAGAACATTTGGAAGTCTAGCCAATACACCACCAAAACAAAGATAACACTTTACTACAGTAATGTGAAGTCCATCTTACTGTATGGTTCAGAGTGCTGGCGAGTGGTTAAAGGGGACATGCAAAGATCAATGCATTCCACAATGGATGTTTGAGAAAGATATGTCGAATATTCTGGCCAAATAAAATTTCCAATGTGGAACTCTATAAGAGGACGGGTTGCAACAGTGCACGTCCTGAGAATGCCCAAAGACAGCATCCCCAAAGTGGCACTGAGATGGATACCACCTGGGAAAAGGAAGTGAGGGCGGCCAAAGATGACATGGCGACAGACATAATGGCCGAGCTGAAAGAGAAGAGGCTGTCATGGGGTGAGACTCAGGCCTCAGTTAAAGGCAGGACCCTGTGACAAAACATTGTTGTGGCCTTATGTCCCACTGAGGACGAAGAGGATAAGTGAAGTGAAAGTAGTCATCCCCACCACCATGCGATGAAATACATATTGTCAAAAGCAACACTACCCATTTTCAGCATCACCACCTTATTATAAGTACACAAATATATTATGAAACATTATATACTGTCAGAGTCATCAGATGGACAGCTAGCATCTTAGCAACAAGAATCTCGCAGGAAATCCGTACCGAATAGAAGTACCCCTTGTTAAGATCTGTCGTTCCTAGTATTTCTTATATAATTATTATATAAATTGAATAATTTGTAAAACAAAGACAACAGAAAATTATTTGGTATTTTAAGGGGTTCGCAAAAACCTTACAATTTTAAAACACGTTTAGGAGCAGCTACTAGCAAGTATTGTTTCTAGTTTGTTTTACTATCATTCTAGTTCTTGTGCTAGATGGACGAAAATACTTATTTTCTAATTTGTTTATAATTTGTTATGTGTATTATATATTTCACTGTATCATAATTCATGTAGATGGAATCTTATATTCTGAAATAAATTGAATGAATTGAATTGAGTAAATTGCAGATTTGTTAAGCAAAATACTATTAACTTTCATACATTTAAAATGATACTAAGCTGTGCATACAAAGTCATCTTTGACTCTAAAGCGTCATATTATAAGCAATCACAGAAACTGGTACAGATATTCCGGCATATTTTACTTTCGGTTAATTATTCGATCGAACGTTTATTTATTTAAAATAAACTATCCCAACCCCGGGCATCCAGTACCACGAACGAATACTGAGTACAAGCTGACGAATACTTTGTTTGGGTTCGGTAAAACAGAGACAAGTCTGACACAAAATACGCTCCATTTTGCTGCTTTCTGTATGATGCTGGCTGTTCGGATTTGGACCAGTCTGAGCCCACTTTTATTTACAATGTTAGCACCTGTATTGTGGTACGTTGGGCTATTCACTGATCACCACTTCACTAACAAGTGACACTTGACAAGTAACTGTCGTACTGAACACATTCTTAATGCCTATAGCCCCAGTCCCACTAAGTACGGACCACCACGGACCATCCTGGATCATCCCGTGATGATCCGGGGTATTTTTGGCAAAACATTGCGACCGAGGACCGTCATCTCTATAGCGCCACCAGTGTCCCCCCGGTCTGTCCCGGCAGCATTACGGATGAGCTCGGATGAGGACGGTATCACTACGGTGGTAATACCGATCACCCCTGATCATCCCGGCAGCCACCCCGGACAACCCCGGTGTCATTTCTGTGTCACTACGGATCACCCCGGACCGTCCAGGATGACCCCGGATAGCCCCGGTGCCACTACGGATCACCCCGGCAGCACTACGGTGCCACCACGGATCACCCCGGCAGCAGTACGGTGCCAATCCGGATCACCCCGGACCAGCTGATGTTTGCTATAAATACGTGCATTTTTAGTCTGAATTCATTTGTCCTGTAGATTCCAGAGAAGAAAGACGATCAACATGCCTCCAAAATCTTCTAAGAAAAAACTTTTAGTGACGACACACTCAAAGAAGAAGCCTTCAGTAGAGGCAGAAGAAGTACTGTCTGACGTTGAGGAGCCGGCTGGCTCTCCCCGATTGCCGCCACTTCCGACAGATGCTCACAATGGCCAGCCAGATGATGCTGATATCCCTGCCATGAGTGCCCCTGAAAAGAAGAAGAAGAAGGCCGCTGTCATGCTCACAGGCGAGCAAGAGGTCGAATTTGGGGAATGGCTACGGTCCAATCCCTTCCTTTACACTAAACAACTAAAGGAATACAAAAATTCTGACGGAGCGCGACACCTTTATAATGACCAACTTCAGTTTCCTTCAGACGCACATCTCCAGGATGCGAGGTCGTACAGCCATTAGTGTAAGTATTAATATATATTAGTTTCAATGCAGACGATTCATTTTTTTATTAAAAGATATTTTGTAATGACTGATATGTACATTTATATTTATTTAAGATTACTTACTTAATGTCTTTTCTTATTCAGTTGAAGTCCCAACTTGCCACCATAATCCCGGCCAGGAGTAGAAGTATGTCAGGATCGGGACTGGAGATGGAGGAAGAGCCTTCCAGTCAGCCCTCAAGCCAAACCATTGACCAACCCTGTCAGTCCGCGAAGAAGGGAGGTACGAAGGGCAAATATACTTACATCGGGGGTCACCAGAGGGCGTTCCGAAAGGAAGTCTCCAGGAGCGACGACGAAAATGATGCTGGGGATATCATCGCCACTCTCGAGACGCAGCAGAAGCAGTCTGCAGAAATACACGGGCACATCACCAAACTGCTGTCACAGGGGCAGTCCTCTGCTACAGCTCCCTGAGGGGCTTGGATGGGAGCTATGGGGAAGCAAATTGACCCACGTCTGCTCCACGTTTGATCTCGTGTTGGGCCTCATAGATGAATCTAGTCAACTTCCTCCACCGCAACATCACCAGGAGCAGCACCCCAGCAGCAACCACATCAGTGACAACCATAGGGACAAACTTTCACTGGTATGTTGCCTCCCCCACCGGGACCGCAAACCCAGCAGCAGTGGTAGATGGGATACCATTGTTCCCACTGCAGGCCAGCAGATCGGGCAACCTCCAAGACCAGCCAGTACACCAAACATATCGGGTTGCTCTTTCCCGAACCTTTCTGATTGCTCACTGCTGATGACGCCACAAATGACAACAGTTTCGCCTGCTGCTGGTGTTTCCAACCAAGGGGGAGATGTGGTGGATCTAATAACCCCGTATGAACTGTGATTAATGAACTATTATGACTTGTGATAATACACTCTAAGAAATTGGTTATTACTTTGATTTATGTTTGTTTTTATTGTCGCGATTGGAGTCCTCTTCATCTGCGTCCCTACAATGCTGCTTCGGCGATCTCTTTCTCGTGAGGTTGTGTTAGACACACGCACGTCAAGACGATGGACGCCACAGTATCCGGTTCCTGTTGCATCGTTGTCAATAGACAACGGAAACGATGGAATAGTATGCCGAATGCTTTTTCGACAATGCGAGGAGCCCTCGACAGTCTGCAGTTGAATATCCTCTGGGTGTTATCTATCTCCCTCTGCGAGAAGGGTTTCATCAGCCATGACCTTAAGGCAAAATATGGTAGCTGTTGCCTGCAGAAAGGTAAGGCAACGTAATTGCCAACTTCAAGCCTGTTGATAGAGACTTTTTGTATGAAGTATCTTGTTTGGTGATTCGACCCTCTATGCGTTGTAGAAATGTCTTGTTATAACTTGTAATCCATCCGAAGGAAGTTACGGAAGATTTTGGTATCTTCTTTCTTAAGTTCTTTCATCAGGCGGACATATTGTCCTAGTTCCGGTCTTCTTTGTAATAATTTTCGGACCCAAATTTTTCTTTTTTTCTTTCCATATAATTTCTCAGCATCATAACGCTGTTTCTTTCTTCTTCGTTCTTGATAAAGCTCATTAGTAATCAGAATTGTGTTCCTCGTCTGCTGTTTGGTTCAACTCCAGTTGCAAGGCCATCAGTCGGAGTTGGTTCAATCGGGTCAGATCTTCAGCCATGTTGATTCATACGATTTAGAAGAAGTGATTTAGAGCCGAAAATTATACCTATTTATATGTTTTTTCTCTTTGGTCCAGAACGAGCCGTGGTCATTCGTCTATATCCTTGACGCCTCCGCGGACAACCGTGGACCACCATAGTGGCACCGTGTTAGCACCGCGATGATCCGTGATACTCTGTGCTGGTCCGTGTTAGAATCGTAGTAGCACCGTAAAAACATCGTGATGGACCGTATCAGGACGCCCCCTGTGACATCACGGGGTGCCCCGGCGACAATACGGTGTCACTACGGATCACCCAGGATGGGGCGAACGTCCAGGGCCTTTACGGACCACCCCGGCAGTTTTAAGCATGTTTAAAACTGCCGGGACGACGCCCGGACCGTCTCAGACTATCCAGGACCATCCCGGGTGATCGCGGACCACCCCGACATCGCTACGGTTGAAGCCCCGGACCAGATTATGGTCCGAGGTGGTCCGGGGTTATCCGACATCCCAGTTGGACTGCTCCCTGGACCGTGTGGCAGTTGCCAGATTCCAATTTTGTTATATTCCCAAGAATAAAAAATGTTTTACCCAGATCAATATTACAATAATATTACTAGCAATATTTAATTATTATTAATAGTCTTGTATGTGTATATTTTTCATTTATTGTGGGAGCCCCCTTTTGTGGGCCCTGGTTCGGCTTGAACATTTACACCATTGTCCATTGTAAATCAAGCACTGGAATAAACTCTGTGGGGCTCTTCCCCCTTGAAACCCTAAGGACCTGCTTATTTTGCTTAATGCTTACCAAAGATTATATATATATATATATATATATATATATATATATATATATATATATATAAAATCTCAAATTAATAAGTATTAATAATTCACTGAATGTAAAAAAAAACATTCAGTTGATATTCTATGATCGTTAAAGTTTTACAAAGATATGTGCGAATATTTTTATACTTTTTAATGAGCATCCAACGAATTAGTGTACCTCAGTTAGCTCCTTGTCTGGAAAAAGATTTACAGGTAGGACTAAATATAGCCAACAACCAACTGATATAAGTCAATTTAGTGTCAAACCTTATTTTATTACTATAAAGTCATGTCAATACAGCCCTCCTCTCTTTAAAATTAATGATTGCAAGTTCTGATTAATTATTCGATTATTCTTCTCAAATGTACACTATTACAGACACTGAACGAAGTGAGAAACTTCAACTTACGGTCCTGCCACAAACCTTTGACTCACAGTCTCAATTCAATATTTCATTGTTGTGTACAAATTATTTGACTTATTATCATTATTCATACACCACCTAATGCAATCCTTATTTTGGAAGCAGAAGTTATCAGCACATGCTCCCAAATGCCTAGCATGGTACAATTAATTAAACAGCATTATTACGATTGTGATTGGTTATTTTTAACCTAGTCTTGCATCCAAGCAGGATTTTTTGTTCCTGGTGGACCTAGATCGGTATCTAGATCTTGCAACTGTGTTTTGAGTAGCCGAGTCTTCCGCCTCACTCACTTCAATTGGGAAATCATCGTTCATGATTGATGATTGATGTTTTACGACCACTTTTGTGCACATGGTAGGCTAAGTGGGCCGAGCGACCTCCAACGGTAATGAAGCGAAGTCGAATATGACACACCATTCGGGTAGTCCCACGCCTAGATTCGAACTCGGGTGGTAGTGATCTGTTATCCAACGCGCTACCAGTTAGACCACGGAGGCGCCCGCATCTACTGGTGAAGTTTTCGTGCGAGATAAGAGACTTGCGAATTATTTGTACTATGATATACAACCGTATATTGAAATGTTTATTTTAAATCCAGTTCAACTTGTTTTATTTCAGTTTAAATTCAGCAATATTAAATAACACCATAACAAAACCTGTACCGATGCCGTCGTATTACCAATGCATGGCCACTCTCGCGCGCGTGCACGCACTCACACAGATGCCTTCGCTCCTCCATCCTTCCCCTGGTGTAGATATTTAAAACAGCAGCGGCCTGTTTCTTATCGAATGTATTAGGACTAATAAGTGATGGAGAGATTATAATGCTACCCCACCAAAATGACACGTTGTTACTTTCTCGAGAAGTGAAAGATGTGAAAGATGAAACACCCTTCAGATTTGCCCATGCCGAAGTTCGAATTCAGTTGGTAGTAATCTGTGATCTAACGCGCTACCAGTTAGACCACGGGGGCGACCTTCATCGTTCTGGAATGGTCTTCCATCAAGTGACTTTCTATCGGCGGTTCCATCATCACCTTCACCGGTTTGAACCTTGAAACGTTTGGAGTAACAATATGCCATTCGTTCCTAGCTGTGATCATTGGTCCTTGCCCAGCTACCACCTCATAGGCCACGGGTTGGTAAGGAGTAGAATAGTTGTTTGTTCTCTTCTGTTTCATCATAACTATGTCTCCTGGTTGGAGACTCGATATTTAGCCTTTGCACTTTTGTCAGCATATCGTTTTTTCATCGAACTTCTATCGCATTCTAAAACGATTTATCAAATGTTGTGTCGTCTCCGACTTTTTCGTGTTCTCCAACGAGCGGTTTAGACATCCTCGTCCCTAGTTTTAATGCCTAAGCATTATCTGTCCAAGAATGTATATAGCCATATTATTTTGGAATTCATTATTCACCCGGCTGTCGGGTCCCCAGTGAAGATTTTGTCTCCTGCCCACCCGGCAAAGATTCAGTTCCCCAGTGAAAATTTTGCCACTCGCGCACCCGGTCAAGATACCCGGCAGTTCCGCTTGGACACTGGGATTCCCTGTTTTACTAACACCTGGTGGGAGACTTGATCATGGTGGCCAGGAGTGCTGAGGTCGAGGAGCTGTCAGTCGGTCGGCGAGAAATTTACTAAATACATCGATTTTGAGGCCTATCTTGCCAAATTTGAGGTGTCTACTTACACCAAGTTCACCAAAGATGACTGTCGAACCATTGCAGTTACTAATAAACGTTTAGGCACAGGAAAAATTAATGTGCCCTCATTTTGTGATAACCCGACTGGCCGGGCTTGCCGGCCACCGAGTGAAGAAGATATATGTCGTTGCGCACCCGGCAATTCCGGCTGAACGTTGTATACTCGGCTGCAGGGTAAGCAGTCGCCGATATTTTCCTTCAGGAGCCGGCTGCCGGATGAATAATACCGTTTTCTATCGTTCGGGACCCAGCTGCCGGGTAAATAATACCGGGCAATTTTTTAATCTCTTAAAAAAAAGTATTACCATTACGATCATTCACAAGCCACAGCGGCGTATCTTGACCAAAGAACCAGTTATTTTGAGCTAGCATATAGACCTAGTCTATATTTAATATTTTAGTGTTTCCCAGCTTATACTGACCTCCGACCACGGATCTAGTGTGGCGCACCATAGTGAAAGACCGGAGAACTAGCAAATAACTATCAACCGTGGCCTGCCATCTAGCGATTAACCACAACTTTTTACTTTTCGCTGATCTTGGTCTTGGTTCATCAAGTAATTTTTATGCGAAAAGCGATAGTTTATTTTTCGAGAAAATAACTATAATAAGGCACCTGGAATGTTATTGTGCTGTTTGTATCATGATTTATATCAGTATCTTAGATTATAAATAAAATTATATTGAAAATGAAATGGTTTACTCATGATTTATAACTGATGTTTTAATTACGTCTTGCCGTAGTTATAAGGAACATAACATCATTTATTATTCATAAATAATAATAAAATCATTATAAATCGTCATCTAAAATAAGCTACTCGTAAAGGTGTTCTTTGACTTTTAGATCTAGATACAGATCATTGATAGGACGATTGTCTGTGGTATTTCATTCCATTCAAGAAATCTACTTGAAGTGTGTAGAAACCATAAACAGGAACTTCCGTTTACGTAACAAAAAAGTATAGTAAATTGCAATTTTTTTGGTTTCATTTTAATACTGATTTATTTGATCAAACCAATTTAACTGGGTCAGTGTAATAATGTGAAAATGCATGATCCCCGAAGTTTGCCCAAGCCTTAATAATGGCGTCCGGTGGATTAAATTGCGATGCAAACGAACATTTGCGAATATTCACTGTTTAACAAATATTGTTAGCATATAAATATTTCTGAATGGTATAAATTGTGTTTAGATGGTTCTTACATTTTCTGTATTTTGTAATTTGCTTAATATAAATACGGTACTTTGGTTTTATACACTACTTGAAAAATACTTCATGTGACAATGATGAAATTGGTCCAGAAAAGCTTATCGATGACATTTGGTGTGCACAACTGGTTAGACGTCTCTCTCTCTCTCTCTGTATGTGTGTGTGTGTTGTCCAGTATTACCAGTTCGTTGCATTCAGCCCACCTCTTTAAGTAATTAATGAAATTATTATTACATTACTCTAAATTACACAAAATAACCAAGAGATAAATAGAAATGACAACATAAACATATTCTAAGACCCCAATAAGCTCCCAGTGACAGTCTTTGCCAGACAGTCAACAGACATGGAATGCTTTGAGTTATACTAGCCTGGCAAGAATTGTGATAAACGCTATTATGGCTCATGTTGAATACAGCCCATTGAATTTGGACCATGTGGAATGCAGCCCACTATCATGTCAATGTTAAATATATATTTATGTCACCAATTGAAAACCCACTTTTTCTGACTTGCTTATCCCTCTTAGTTTCCACTAAAATCGATCATTTGTTGATGAATTTTGGATTGTACTTTGACTATGAGATTGCCCAGCCCCTGTACTAGATACACCATGCACTGAGCTCGATTCTTTTTGAGGATATATATAGTTGCTACTGAAGTTTGTAATTATGTATATATATATATATTTTATATATATAACATATATATATATTAAAAATAACAGAGAGAGAGAGAGAGAGATGTACAAATAATATTAAGTTATTTTGAGACAAAGATTAGTTTTATTTTTAATTTGAATGATCATGTAAAATTAGTGTTCATGCAGGGTTTCCTGTTGGCATATGATAAGAACTTCTGTAATCTACTTCCATTTAGCACCCAATAAACAGTGCTTAAATATTACAAATATAAAAGTCAAAACCTTTGTTACCTCATATATAGTCCTACTATTTTAATTTGCTGTTATAAATTTTGACACATCTGATCATGGAATCATTTTCAGCAATATGAAAATGGTGCATCATGAGAAACATCAAATGTCTATGATTTATATCCACCAGTTTCAGAAAGTCATTGTGAGACCTCCAATAATCCAGTCAGATGCTGTTTACAAGTAGTAGTATATGGAAATAAATTTTCTGCAAACCATTTGTTTTTTTGCCTGCCTAATTTAAAGCATCAATGAGCCATCATATTTGGATATTTTTACTTTTATTTCTAATCCATTGAATAGTATAATTTGTTCATATATGTGTCATTGGTATCTCCAGTGATCTAGAAGTTTAATGTGTTGCTCTTGATGTCACAGATCATGGGTTCAGTTCTGTAAGAGGTTCATCACTTTTCCAGAGATTCATTTCCAAATTAATGACATTGTAGTTGGCTGACTGTTAAATGGCACTGGCATCTCACTGAATGTATTTTTAAAGAGTTGGATGTTGAAGATCCTGTGAGGATATAAAACACCAGCAGTGACCATCCTCACATAATTTTAGTTCTTTTTTTCTGTACTGCTCCATGTGATGAGTGGCATGGAAGAAAATAATACCAGCCATTAAGTAAAAGGCACCACACTGGCAATAAGAGGTAACACTGTTGTGTGTTTTCCCCATTTTATGGTTACAAATCATGAAAGAAAAGAAATCCACTCCATTCATTCCTACCCACTCAGTCATTCAATTCCCTAGCAAGCAAACTGATAGTGTAGTAGATACAGAATAAGGGGCACCTCCATGGTCTAACTGGTAGCGTGTTTGATCACAGATCACTACCATCCCAGTTCGAATCACTGTGTGGGCATATCTAAAGAATGCTTTATATTTGGTTTCGCTTTATTACCTTTGGAGGTCGCTTAGCCCAATTAGCCTGACATATGAATTAAAGTGGGCATAAAACATCAATTATCATCATCATCATAGTAGAGAATTGTATTGTAAACCTCCAGGTTTTGTTTTGAATGAAGTATTCCTGCAGTACATTAACATCACTGTTAATATGCAAAACATTTAGCCTATGTTAAACATACTTCAACATTTGACATGTAACATAATTCTTAGTGTATATTGGTATTATTTACTAACTATTAACATCTTGTCAACATCAACATAATTTAGCATTATAAATGCCAATAATTGATTTAATAACTCGGCTTCTATTAAAAATGTTTTTAAAATGTGTTTTATTTTTAGGTAATGAATTTCATGACAGAAGATGGATTTAGGCAGAGACGATTCCTCTGAAAGACTGGAACATGGTTCAGTGTTAAATAGATTGCTTGCTGACCACCACATTGATATGCTGCCATCTAGTGGTCACATAACTGAAACAGAACAAGCATTAGCACCCGACAATGTATCTGGAGATCTCCTGGAAATATTTGAATCACAGGCTAGTAATTTATTTAACATATTTTAGCTGTTTTATTTATTGCTTGCATTAAATATATAGAGAAATATAATACATGTTTAGGAAATAATAATAGATACCAAGAAGAAACCATCCGTAGTGATTACATAGTAAACTAGAAGTAAGTAAACAAAATTCAGAATTGAAAGAACAGATATCAGAGTATTAATTTAAGGAGATAACAGTCCAAGAAATGTATCATAAAGCAATCAAACTATTGTCAAGGTAAATATTTCTTTTTACAGTAGTATGGGGTCAATTCTACATTGAATTTTTTCAATTCCAAATGTATCAATTCCAATTTTGTTTTATGGATTCTTTTTTGCCTACTACTTTTTACCACGAGTAGGTACTCTGAGTACCTACTTGGAATAGCTATTCCGAGTAGTATATATTCCAAGTAGGATTGTCATGGAAGAAATATTTCTGAATAAATAAAATCAATTTGAATTGACCCCTGGTGTGTACAATAAATTTATTAGAACATTTTAATCTAATTACAAAAAGAGAACAACTTATTTACACCATGGACAAGGATTTAAATGCACTGCACCTATTAAAATTATGAATAGTTGTTAAAAACAACATTCACAGAACGTATAGCACATTATCAGTATTTAAACCCCAATATACTAAAAGACTTATTACTACAGTATGGTTTAAGCAATTTGTTCTTAATTGAAGAATAGTAAAAAATAAATTGAACAATTAACATTATTACTGACATCATGGAATGATCATAGTTTAGCCTTCATTTTAGTTTCATCATTAATAATGTTGTTGATGTTATCACCAATGTACTCCAATACCTTTCCATTGAGTTAAATATCATCATAGTATTTGTAACCTCTAGTAAGTGCACCTGGTGTGATTTTGTGTCAGTATTAATTATATTATCGTCAGCACCAAATTCTTAGCAGGCGTCACCTAATTTCTACACACAATTCTCAGATGGTGCTAGTAGGGGCGCCTCTGTGGTCTAACGTTAGCATGTTGGACCACAGATCACTACCATCCATGTTCAAATCTTGATGTGGGGATATCTGAAGGGTGTTTCATCTTTTGTTTTGCTTCATTACCTTCGAAGGTCGCTCGGCCCATTTAACCTACCATGTGCACAAAAGTAGCTACAAAACACCAATCGTCATCATCATCATCAGATGGTGCAAGTACAGTAAGGTCATACATAAAATAGTTAATAATTAAATGAGCACAGCAATAACCAGCAGAGTAAATAATGGGATTACTGCCCTGTCATATAATATATAAGATCATAAACATTAAAAACACATCATAGTCCCAATCTTCACTGGATATAATATATATATATATATATATAGCTGTGTCGAGTACCAGCAGGCAACAAGTCTCACAATGTACAGAAGAACACCAACATCTAATTAAACTGAAAACATTTAAGTATCTAATTATAAAATATCCCTTTACTGTTTGGATTTATTTATTAATGTAATGCTTTTAATTTAAAGCCTGCCTATTTAAAACTTGTAGCTATAAGTAAGTGTTTATGTTTGTCGTGCTTACTGTATCATCCAGTGGGCACCTCCTGTTGGCCATATGTCACATGTGTGATCAGCACCAAAACTACACTGATTACTCACACCATTTATTGTTCATGTTGTTGTAAAGGCACAGGTTAAATATAAATAATGCATGATTAAAGTGGAGAATAAACCTGCATTATACATGTAATGCATATGTACTCATGAGTGTATGAAATAACTGCCATTTTGGCCATTATTATTATTAATTATATTTCATTGGTTATATTCTAATTCTAGCTACAGCAAACTGTTCACTTGGTGGACCTCATGCCAGCAGATCAGAAATCACGTGCTCTGGCTTCTATGTGTGGGCTATTATCACAAAAATTACCAGAAACCTCTGCAACAGTGACAAATCAGGTAATTTAGATTGCTTCAGTATCTGAGTTAACGATGATTAAAACATATTGATAATTTAGCAGAAGTATGTGACAAACTAAAACAATACTCAGATATAATTAATCACCATTTTATTCATCAGTGTCTACTTATAAAGTAAAATAAGAAGAAAAAAATGAATGTTTGCATTCCATTGTATATATATATATATATATATATATATATATATACTTGATTAAAACAGAATCTTAGGCCCATTTTTTCAGAAGCAGTCAGTCCCATTCTAATCACTTGATATATGCTTTAATTACCTAGGTAGTTTCCTTTAATCCATTGTGATTAGCATCATTATTGATAAAACAATTCTGTTCAATTTGAGTTACTTTAGAAATTACTGGTGAATTGGCACAAATTATGTACGAGTCAGTTTTTGAAACAGTTTAGTAGAATCTATAACTATGATGCATCTGCAATAAAAGATAATTCTACTTTAGGAAAGTCTTCTTATTCTTTTAATAAGATATGTTGTGAACCAGTATAAGTCTTAAAATTATTTAAAAGTTGATGACCAGATGGTCAGATTATATGTTTTGGTTAATAATCAAATGACTAGCTGAATGAATGTTTTAATTAGCCTTGATACCTGGGACATATGGCTGAGGATCAACTTCATAAATCTCATAAATATGGACATGACTGATAATTAAACCTCGAATGTTTGTCATGGAGTGCTCTAACCATTATATTAAATGGCATGTGAAGATGTTGGGACAGGTTGGCTTAATCCAAGATTCCATATACGCGGTATGGGTTAGGCGAATTTCTATGCAACATTGCAGTATAAGATATCCATGTGTTTTCGGACACCTTCTGACCTATTTTGCTTGGGAAAGCCTGCCTGGGTCATAAAATTCAGGATTAAACCGTCCAATTTGTTTTCAGATTTGCATTCACTCGAATCACTACACGGAGTGATCCATTTTGTAGCATTCGCATATGCAGTCACACATGTTGAATTATGCTTTTGTGTTTTCATGTTTTTCCATTTTTGTTGCATACACATAACACATGTATGTGGAAGCTCGGCTTTAAGCAAGTCATTTTCAATTTTGTTTTTCTAAAATGTATATTTCAGAAGAGATCATCATCAAAAATATTTCCTATCTGAAATAAGTTTAACACAATTGTGCGGAAGATTGATCTATGATCAAATGCTAAAGATTGCCAAGGAAGATAGCATTTAGTAATTTAAACCTGGACTACTATTTTTTTCACTTATCCAACAGTGAAGAAATTCATTGGGAATTGGGTTTCTGTGTGATTCTAAATAGTCTTCCTCATGAAGTAATGTGTGTGGGCAAATTAAGATATGCTGTGTGTGCCGAGTCATTATTAATATTATTATATGTACCATTTCATATTTGCAACTAAACGAAATTAAACTAATTGAGTTTTCTGTAACACTCTTTCTGAGTCAAGCATACTGTAACAATTATGTCTCTGTGTCTGTATTTTATAAGCCGAATTATTAAGATTTTGGGGGATGTTATGTACAAAGTCTGTACTTTGTCTTTATAGAACCAGGAGAGTGCCGATTATGCTGACAAGAAGAATCCTACTATGCTGCCTCTCAGTGGAGATGAGATCCTTAGTATGCCGCCTGCCTCATTATTACAAAGTGATTCAGAAGATAATAGCCAGGCTGCAACACTCTGTAGAACAGGCAAAGTGTATCCAGAAAGTCATGTGCCAAATTCACAAACAGATCAAGTCGCTGAGAGTCTATCACATAATATTAGTCCATTGATTGTAAGACGAAATAAAACAGTGAACCACCAAAATGGCATCAAAAGAGAAATAAAGGAAGACAGCGAGGAAAAAGGGAATCTTCACAGCCAGAGCTTGAAAAGTCTGCTGGAAGACAGTGACAGCAAAATAACTGCAGCTAAATTTGAGGATGTAGATGCATCACATGACAGGTGCTGTTTGCCACCAAAGAAGCGGAATAGAGGAAGACCATGCAAGGCATTGTCTAACAATGACAATATTGCTGTGGCACTATCACTTGGTAATGTTATTTTAGAAGCTAGTAAAGGTATGTCTATTGGCGCAAAAAGTACTTCTGGGAATAGCATTTCAACACGTATAAGCCGAGAACCAGTGGACCAGCAATGTTTGAGGCGTAGCAAGAGAGACAGAAAGATATCGGTTAGAGTCGCTGAGTTCCTTGGAGCAAAGACTCCCTTGTTAAAGTCTGCCAAAGAAAAAGAATCGTTATCTTCAGTAAATTCAAACACGCCAACCAATGAAGGCTCAGATGCTACAAATGTTCCTGTTAAAAGAGGCAGAGGCCGCCCCAGAAAGAACAATTTTATTTCGCCTGTAAATGTCGGCATTAAGTCGGAGAACAAGGATTGTCCCAAACCTAATGAAGTTCATGATCAGTTATCTAATGATAAAGACAACTTTAGAGTAGTCACCAATGGAGTGAACATTCTCGGTGAGGGCACGTCTAAGGCTGGCTTTATGAGAGACCTAAAGCCGGCATTAGATGTATCCAAATCAACGACTGTAGGGGATCTATCAATTGACGAGCCAAAGTCGGGTAATAATGGCATAACTCTGGCAGACGTGTCGGCATCTCGTGGTACCAAGTCGGCAATGGATACACTGAAGGATAGTCAAAGACACCAAGGGTGTGACAGTATTTGGATATCAAAACTGGAGAACAAGTATTCATCTGATGATGAAAACCAGAATGACAGCCAGTTTGTCGTGTTAGAAAACCACAAGTATTGTTGTATGTTATGTGGCAAGGTGACAGAATGTGAGGCCAGTCTACAAGGTCAGTTTGAACACAGTATAGGCATAGTGAATCATAGTCTATATTCTAAAGTAGATATAAGTTATAAAATGTTGTAAGTGGATTGTTTAGCAAAACTGCACAAAATATTGATATATCTGACTTATTATTTATCAAATATTTATTGGTTTAGAACTTCATTAAAGTTAGTTCAGATTCTTTTAATCTTCTGATAAGGCGTCAGTAATTACTGAGTTCATGACTCTGTGATTATAATGGAATCTTATAAGGGTTAGTTGGTTGTGAAGAACCCTTTCTAGGTGACATCTACCTGTCAAATGTTGGATAGGCACTTATTAGGACAATATGTTAAATAAATCTGTTGATGTCATATTCATAATGCTTTTAATTAATTTGATTACAGCACACCTAGTAGTCCATTCCGACCACAATCAGATCTGCTCTAAATCAGTGTTACTGACAAGTCTAATGAAGTGGAGCCAGACAGTGATCAGATAGATGGATCAGATAGTCAAGTTGATGATGAGAACAGCTCCTGTGGTGATAGATCTGTTACTATTAAGATGGAAAGCAACAGCGAGCACAGTGAGAACACCGGGATGATTTTATTGAAGAATATTAACCAGTACATTGTCAAAGAGAATAACAAGTATCACTGTACAATTTGTGGCAAGATAGCGAACTACAAGGCTAATCTAAAAGGTTAGATTATAACATATGTTCACTTATAGTAAATGTTCTGAAGTTTTGTATATATGGCAAACTAAAAAACTGGGAAGTTCACCGACTTATTATAGAGAAAGGAGAAGGTGAGAGAGAAAGATAGAGGTATCTAGCAACTTAGAACACTTGTTGGCAGTGACTTGTACTATATTGTATGTCACTGACGGTTACATAATAACATTCTTTGTAGAATTAAATTAACCTTAATTCACTAGTTACCACATCTGACTGCTGTTATTGTTATATTTCAGTTCACTTGCGTGTGCATTCTGGTGAACGGCCATTCACATGTGAAATTTGTGATAAGGCCTTTGCTGCATCTAACAACCTTCAGCGTCATATCAATGAAACACACGAGAAAAGGCGTCCTTTTATCTGTGAAACGTGTGGTCAAGGTTGTTTCACAATGAAGTCTCTAGCTAAGCACCAGATAAAGAAACATGGGTAAATGCATGAGCTAAATAAAAAAGATATTGAGCTAGAAATGTCCTGATTTGGTGTTTAATTTTTATCACACTGAAGCTAGAGTTTAATATCATTTACATGGCTGACTCTTTGGCTTCTTTGCTCATCGCTAACATTCCCTTGTTGTAGCCCCGAGGAAGAGAAAAAGAAACAAACCTTTACCTGCGAGACATGTGGCAAGTGCTTTAAGTGGAGAAGTGATTTAAAAGGCAAGTTAATTCTGTGTTTGTCATCTGACTGACCAGTTTTTTTAATGGCCTAGTGGGTAAGAGCGTGACACTTTCTTACTCGTGGTCATACTGTGTGGGAGGTCAGGAGGTTCGAATCCCAGCCATGGCGCTATAGTAGGAGGAGTTTTTCACCCAACCAGGCAACTGGCAACGTTTTCTCCACTGAATTTTCAAATACTTTAATTTCTAAGTTTATTTAGAATTAGTTCCCATGGTGAAGCAGACCATGTGCATCTCCCTCATTTGAGGTACCCGAGTTGCATAAAATAACTGCCATTTCAGCCATTATTATTATATTGAATGTTTGATGACTATTTAAAATTTGATCTCATTAAACCATTAAATTAGCTTGAGACGTATTTTTATTTATGTATTACAGTAATTGTTCAAGTCATGTGGTGTATGGTTTTAGCGATAGGGTTTTGAATTAAAAAAATTATGAATGTTGTAATTATACTGTTTGTTCTTTTTATCTCTACCCTGCCATTAGATCACTGTGTAAAGCACACCAATACCACACCATTCAAGTGTGAGACGTGTGGTCGAGCTTTCACGTTCTTGAACAATTTAAGGCGCCATCGTAAGATTCACAAAGACTACAGACCACACCGTTGTCATCAGTGTGGTAAACGCTTCATTGAACCGCGCTGCCTGCGTCTTCACATTAACAGAATACACTTAGGAATGGATGTTAAGCCCCAAGGGTACGTTGTTGTCACAGATCTGACTTAATCTGTCACTGATGTTATAACACTAAGGTCATACAGCATTGTCAGTATATAATAATGTTGTACTGTTTTACACAGTACTAGAATATATAACCAAAACGAAAAGATACTAGGAAAGCAAATGCTCAATGTACATTACACTAAAACTGTATGTTATATGTAGTCATATCAACACAACACAAATTGTACAATTATTAATTATAGTCATGTATGTACATGTACATAGCTTGTGTTCTATGTAAATGAAAGCTTGTTAATTCTGTCGTACAAACCCCACAATGCTACGGTGTCGGGAATGCAAGAAAAAGATATAAATTAATCAACACAAATAACACTGTACAAACTGGCACCATGCTATGCACTAATGTAAAGCACTATGTTTTGAATTTCAGGGATCCAAAGTACAGTTGTAATATTTGTGGGAAGCCATTTTTCATGAAGTCCTGGTTGGAATGTAAGTATTTATCTTAAAGAATAATACCTGATTAAGACATATACATGAAAATGGTTTGTCCTTATACCTGATAGGTTTAACTTACAAATAAATATCAAAATATATGGAAATGTGTGATGAAAAGAAAAAATCTAGCTGAAGAAATAAAACTCGAATTATAATGTGACAGTTTTTTTTTATCACAATGGGGTTCTAAATGGGGTTTTTTTCAGGAAAAAGAATGCAATTTGCTTTGTACAACAAATAAACTTCAATTCAATAATAATAAAATGATGGTCCACATAATGAACTATTGCTTTCTGTTAAACACCTGAACATTCATTCCACATATGTTGCTACATTTCTTTCTTCTTTATATTTCCAGTACATATGTTGTCGCATACTGGTTACAAACCTCATCCATGTGACATGTGTGAGAAGAAATTCTCCCTGAAAGCTAATTTAAAGCGTCATATGTTAACACATACTGGTGAAAATCCTTTTCCGTGTACTGAATGTACAAAGAAGTTCAAGTCCAGGAGGGCCCTCAAAGCTACACTTGATGATTCACAGGAATGAAAAGCCATTTGTGTATGTGACATTGGACATTTGATTAAAAAATTAGTTGTTTGATAGCTTCTTATTCACTCATTCTATCGATTACCAGTGGAAAAGATTAGAACGTGAATCATTCAAAATGTTTTGTTTATTTATTAGGTGTGACGTTTGTAAAAAGGGTTTTACAAACAAATCAGCTTTAAAAGAACACATGGTAATCCACGATTCACAACCAAGATTTTTCTGCAATACCTGTAACCAGACTTTCCTCCGGGTCTCTCATCTACAGCTCCACATGGAGCGTCATGAAGGAAAACCAAGACATACATGTGATAAGTGCAATGGGAAATTTTATCGAAAATGTTAGTTACTTCAAATTTTCTTATCTTAAGATAGTGTGTACCCAGTTTAGTAGACTGATGAACAGTCAACACTTCTTTAACTAGATAGCTAGGAACACGAGGCTATAAGTCAGTTGTTCAAAAATTTGAATAGTTGATCGGGCTGGACTGTATATCATTTCTTTATGATCTTGTTAATCACAATTCTTGTTAATTGACAGATAGTTAATCAAGAGTTAACTGTTTATATATATGAATGTAAATATCCATTACATCAATATTATATTTTAATTAAACACCTGAGAGTAATTTTACCGATTATATATAATACTTTCCAAATTCTGTATTTTATTATTAAAGAGAACTTAAACTATTTTGTACTAAAACGTATTAGCATTATTCAGGTTCTGACAATATCTGTGTGATGATAAAACTATATATAGTTTGATTCTAGATAACTATATATATATATATATATATATATATAAGTAAATCTGTTAGTGTGTGTGTTTGTCTGTGTGTATGTTCACAAAGTATTCTGAAAAAAAGAATCTTAAATGGCAGTGAATATGACATTGGTTGGGACTATGATGTCGGTGATGACCACTATGTTGGCAACATCGATGCCAGTCATGTCCACCATGTTAGTGGCATCCGTCACCTCGACCATGGCCCAAATAGCCCTTCGCAAGCTTTAAAGTCTGCATTAAGCTTGTTTCTAATATTTGCATTTCAGTATGATAGCTTTTGGTAGTTCACACTTGGTGCATGTTAGTTATGATGTTCCATGATTGTACTCAGTAGCAGGATAATGCTCTGTTATTTGTGTTTCAGGTGATTTAAATCGACATCTTCTAAAACACAGCAGCATCAAACCTTATGGATGTTCATGGTGTAATAAAAGATTCACGCGTAAGCAGTATTTGAACAACCACATACGAATCAACCATACAATGCTCAGCAGAAGGGATCAAACCAGAAAGATTCTACTCCAGTTGATGCCACCCCAAGATCTCAGTCGACCAATTTTTAGAATTGTATCAAAACAGTCTGGTCTCAGATGTGCAGGAATCAATGAGTCGGTTGATGTTTCCTCTTTACTGAAGTTAACTGAGTGTTCTAACAGTTTGGTCACTGTAAATGAAGCTAGTCTGAGTCAGGCAGCCCAAGATGTTTCCTTGTCACATGCACATACTGTGACACATGAGCCAGGACCAACATCGGTGATGGCTGAGAGCACAGCTTTTGACACTGTTATCTCCAACAGTATCACTACGAGTGAAAACCTCAGTGCAATGACAAAGACAGTCATCAACAGTCATCCAGATCCCCTTCAGCAAGCAACCTCGATGTTGTTTGAATCAGAGGAGGAGTGTCAGGATGCTGGCATTATGACATCGAACACTTCCATCCAGTATGTCACCATCCAAGAAGAATTTAATTCTATCCCATCAGGCTTAACAACCCTTGTCAATATTGCCGCAAAGGAGCAGCAGCAGAAAGGGACACTTCTGAAACCTGGAGAAGTTGATCACAAGCAAGTTGTATTGACACTAGGTGGCTCTGATCACGTCGTGATGGTAGCCAGTGCAGAAGATGGCTCATTTATATCACAAGATGATCTGGACCATCTGGATATCATGAATCTGAAGGCAGACACTGTTACGAATGAGATCCATCAGTCTGCCAGTGGAGAATCATTTCGCCATAGTGCAGCCGGCATCGAAATACTGAGTCAATCTGATGGTATGGAGACAAGCATTCTATCATCATCTGGTGTTAAAATGGCAAGTGATGCATCCTTTGCTGAAATAGAATCTTCCCATACACAACAGCATTCCAGTGGGACTGAAGCTATCACAATCCGGGATAATCGTACTGTAACTAGAGATATTTTAGATGTACAGGAGGGAGAACAGATTTTTATGGAGACACCTGGCAACACCTTTTCTTCTCCATTGGAATCAGATGGTTTGGTCCTGGGGCCATATACCCAGGTGGCTGATGAAACAGTGGTACAAGGCGAGGCGCGTTACCATGAAGTGATCATGCTAAACGATGAAAGCATGCAATTACTGATTCAAAGCCCCGATGTAGTTCATAACATTGAAGTGCAGCAAGGATCGGATGTTCAGGTTATTGAGTCGGTGCTCAGAAGGTCCGACGAGACCAGCCAGGATTCTTCTGTCGGTGGGCCTTCAGAGATGTTGAAGGGATCCGATGTTCCTCAACCAGAAATTATTTATCAGCCGGACATCATTCAGCGAGCAGATACTGATGAGCACATCACTGATAGTATAACAACAGATGATAGATCAGAAGGCTCAGCACATCTTGGTGATATAACAGAAGGACAGTATTTAGTTATATTAAAAGATTGATGACCCAACTGAATAGCTAATTGTTTATTCTGCTGTCAGTATGCCAATTTCTTGTGATGCATGATTAAGCTGGTAACGTTGAAACATTGCTTTCAGCTGCTAACTAATTAATGATTAAAATATAATTGAGATTGGAAAATAGGTAATATTTTTTATTTATGCTCCGATGTATTTAAAATAGAAGAATTTAAAAACTATAATGTTTTCAGTATTACATTAGATGTATTATTCTTCCATGCAATGAGACGTACAAAGAAAGAATCTTACTGCTTTGGTGCTAATTTAACCCATGATGTTGATGTTCATATTTTATTATCATGTTGCTGAATAAAGTTGTTAAGCACAATATCTAGTGATGTCATATTGATTATAAGAAACACACCTATACACACACACATCCATTAGCAGTAAGTTGAATAACTAATGTTCCTAAAATCTTCCGTCACTGAGAATGCTAATTCAGTTTCTTATACATAATAGAACTGATAATGGTGTTGTCACAGACGTGTTGGACTTGGTTTTAAATTCCACCTCATTAATGGTTGCTTTAGATCAACTTTTATTACTTCATCAGGCCACCATTCAACATGTTTTGCTTATATAATCATTATTATAATACTTGTGATGAGTATAGTATTTAGCCTTGAGTAAGTGTACAAGTGTAAATAGTATCGAATCAAAATGTCTGCATTAATTAACCACATGAAATGTAGAGTAGCTTATCAGAAAGCTTACAGACATACACATGTAGATCTATACACACACATTCCTAATGCACACAGACTAGAAGGCATGTGTTATTGTATATATACTTATATATATATATATATATATATAAAACAATATACCTTTTATTGCGCTAATATCCTTGAAAGCAAATCGAGCTCACTGGCCCAAGAAGATCTAAGGTTATATATATATATATATATAAAACACAGTAATATAAAATTACTAATTTAATCCAGTAACTAGACTTGACCATTAATTAAAAGTGATTACCCCAATGCTTCTAATATTAAAAGTTATGTGTCAATATAATAACAATGTTTAATGAGTGAACATCATAGTCACAATAATAGTCCTAAATAATCACATGTTCAGAGCCGTTTAAGACTCTTGTCAAAAAATTTGCGAACACAGACAATTAAACAAGCAAAAAACACAAGTTTATTTTAGCATAGGACTAGATCTAATCTACAATTCTAATGTTAAAGTCACAATCTAAATCATCATACCAATAGAAATACGTATTTGCCTATCTTTGTGTAAATATTTCATTGATTATATACATATTTTTAAACTATTGTTTTATGTTAATTATGTGCCAGCAAGTAGATCTACTGAATATTAAAACAGTCTCCAAGACAGTGGCGAAACTCTGGTGGGTCGACGTTTCCTGATATCCGGTTTTATTTGTTACGAAGTCATATAGGTCTAGATATACTAGCGTAAATAATCAATGTGTTTAACTTTAAATGATGACAAATTACAATTATTTATACTAATAGTCCAGAACAGTGTTTTTATCACCTCATATAAACGTGAAGAGACTTTTAACTTGGTCTACTTGTGTATAGATCTAGATCTATATGCTCTGTCATTTGCTGAGATAGTGAAAGTAGCCTGGGGTAATATATCTAGTCTAGTTAGTACGCTCCCTGGAGTCTTAGACCTCTAGTAAATCTAGATCTACTCAAACTGGAATCAGAGCAACTCAGCAAGCTTAATTTGTTTTTCTGGCAACTGGATGTTCATGATCTTACATTCTCCAAAGCTGAGTAGAACATTTCTCTACACGTATCATGTAAGTCTTCTCACCGGGTCTGATCTGTGTGTTTTGTTTGTCACTTTGTGTATCACATGCATATTAGATCTATATGATAGAGGGGGAACTGGAGTATTCGCCCTCAATTTTATTCGCCTTGTAGTTAATTTCGCCCCGTTTTATATTTGTCTTCGGGAACCATCACCCTCGACTTAATTAAATATAATTTATTGCCCAATAACTAAATAAATTAACTAAAATGTAGGCTGTACACTAAAGTAACTACAAGCTATACCATCGGCACTTCAATTGCTCATGCGCACCTTCCAGATTATCAGCTAGAATATAACTAACTGCCAGGCTACTGGAAACCTAAAGCCAAAGTATTTGTGCAATTCTTTCACAGTAACATGCCAGCAACACTGTACCTTGTGAGTAGTTAACCACATTAAATGGTGTTGCCATCTCCAATAAATTAATTAAAAAAGGGGGATGTTAAAGATCCTCTGAGGACATTATACACTCTGCCAATGACCACCCTCATGATATTTTGGCTCTATCTTTCTTTAGTGCCCCCCCCCCATGAGTAGTTGGGGGAGGAGCTATAAAGAGGCACTCAATAATAGGGATCACACTCGAAATAAATGCACACACTTTCTTGTTATAGATTATGAAACAAAGGGAAATCAATTAAAAGTATATAAATAATTACTTATCCCCTTTTATTTATTATGTAATGTTTGTCATTTCAAATATGGCTTATTTGATAAGTTGGAGCTGAATATTGTGACATTTGATGACAGCAGACACAGTATTATTTATATACGTATTGGAAATTGTGCTTATATCCACTTTGTACAATGTATTACCAGATATAAAAAAAATAGATTGACAAGAGCATCAAAATATATACCGGTATACAGCAGAAGTTTAAATCTGTGTGCATGGTTTGTAGATCTTGCTAACCTCACAGAGTAGCTCTTTTCCATCCAATTTGTTCACAACATAATTATCCCAGAATTCAAAGATCTTTTTCTGCTAATTTTTATATTTTATGCATTACACCTGGTTCAATTTTTTGTCGGCCATCACCTGTGCTTGCATATCCACTCAGTTAGCCTTTTGGTGGAGTAAGTTAACTAGCTAGTAGAATGTCAAGTTGTGTCAGTGGATTGTTTAGTTCAGTCATCGGTTCCAGACCTCAAGGTCATTATTTATAAATGTTGTTGTAATGCAACATTAACAATGTGAACTCATTAGGCCACAGGCCATTTCAGATGGACATACTGTAGGTCCTGGCCATTAAGACGATACTTTGAGTCACTATTATTACCCTTATTTTTGGAGGTTGGCTTAATGGCCAGTGCTATTTCATTGTCTAGAAATTTGCTACGTTTTATCCTTGTACCACTCAATCCACTACTGATGCTGATTCTCCAAATAAACATTACATTACTGGACAGGTATTAAAAGAATTTTTGGAAACCATTAATCCCATTATTACTGCATAACAGCAACAGATACCGTGCCATTTCTGGCATGTTTGAGTTAAACATTATGTATATTACCGATAAGTCAAGGTCAATTTTTGACCCTGTAATTCTTTCCTCGGGCATATGCTCACCGTATAAGTCAAGGTCAAGTATTGGCTTAAAATCCCTCAAAAGCGGAATCATTGTTGTCATTCGCTAAAGTTGACCCAGTCATTTCAAACTCATGGTGTCAGCAAGTGCGTGGTAAATATATCAATATGAATATCAATTTCTTCACTGCCGGCGACACACACAGACTTTGCTTTGTTGTTATAACTAATATAAATAAACAAACTTGTCACACCAAACACACCTGATTGTAGACTCCCTTTAACTGGCAAGTGTTATTAATTAATTGTTTCACAGCAAGTGACGAGCAAGGTTTGCAATGTGAACAGTGATTTCTATATTTTCGCTAATCATCTGGAGGTACCGGTAGTTAACACTGCGTGACTATCAAGTATTATATTACATACAGACTGGCATGTTTGTGAGATCCAAATAACAGTTTGGTGAAAATGAATCTTAATTTATTGACTAAGACTAGTAGGCAGATATGTGGCGATTTTCTTCCAACTATCGCTCACACAAACATGCCTGATTGTAACTTCAATTGGCAAGTGTTATTAATTCATTGTTTCACAGCACATCTGGAGGTACTAGTAGGTAACAGCGCGTGACTCTCAAGTATTATTATATAAAGACCGGCATGTTTCTGAGATCAAATAACAGTTTGGTGAAAATTAATTGTTATTTATTGAATAATAATGGATTAGTAGGCGGCGATGTGACAATTTTATTCCAACTCTGGCTCTTATTGGGCTAAATACTAGTGTTGTGTGTCAAGAATTGCCAAAAACATCTTTCCTTCAGCTGGTAGGAAATATGACATGCTATAAGTTGAGGTACTTCTAGGAACGCCCTTTTCACTACCCAAGTATATACGGTACTTTCATATATTCCTCTAAGCTGGTACTGGGCTAGTACTACAGATCAGGTATTACATTCTAGTCAGGGCAAGATTTTCACCCCCTCAGTCCTACTTGTTCCGTCGGACAAGTATTGTCAATTTTTTTGTTCCATCTAAAATTCTCCTGTCCCAGTAAATCTCAGTTTAAAAAAAATTAATAATCTAAAAGTAAGGAACTTTTAAAGAATATTTTATATTTAATAATACTTTTACCTCCTTTGCATTTATACATGCCGTCTAATTCATGCATACTTCGGTATACATTTCCAAATTTTGTACTCCATATGCTGAAATTATCATATTTTGACAATATTCTACCAATACTAATATTCATCAAATGGGATATGTCTTTGACACAGATAATGAGGTAGAACCAAGATTAAAAAATTCTGAATATGTAAACATGACACACCTGTTTCTAGGACCAATAAGCCCCCTGGTGTTGAACCTGCATATAAGACGCACTAAAATCAGCAAATTATCAGCATTATTTATTCAAAACCCAAAAATTCATCATCATCACTCTCTTTACTTAACATTTGTTATATCTGTTCATGTGTCATCTCGTCGCCTTCTTCATCGGAGTCAGATTTGTCATACTGTTCAGCCCACAATCCATCATCTTCCATGCCATCTAAATCATTGCTGATACAGCACTTCTTGAACAATTTGGTAATGATGGTGGGGTCGATAGAATCCCAGGCCATCTTCACCCACTGTGTGACGACAGGGAACACCGACCACTACAGGTTGCCTGCTGCTGTGCGTTTGTTTCTGTAATGCTGTTTAAGTAGTTTATTAGTAGTTCCCATGTGCCAGCTTTGGAAGTAATTAACACATTGTTTGCTGTAATCGTTTTCCATTTGTGTGGCTTCTATGGTCGTTCCTTGCATCACCTTATTTACCGTTCGTTCTGTTCACATTCACATATTTCGATTGTAATGACATTTGTGATCACATCACTAATTAGCGCATTGGATAAAATAATCATGGTGGTAATCATGATTAAATTTGGCTTTGAAAGACAACAGAGAAAACACACCTAACAAATTTGTTTATTGTTTATATGTACCTTCCCTTTTAGTCTGACCCGCGTATAAGTTGCACTTGATTTTGGTGTCGATTTCGGAGTATAAAAAGACTTATATGCGAGTATATATGGTATTAATTCCCAACATTGTATCTGTTTGTCAATTTTTTTATATATAGACAACATATATAAACATATCAAGGCCCTAAATGATAATTATCAGAGTTACTTTTAGATGTATGCAGAAGCACTGTGTCAAATGGAATGTTTTTTTTTATTAAATTTGAATTATTAACAAAAGTATATTTGCCCTGCATGTTGATGTAAAATACTAGGTTGGATTATTTATGAGTCTGGAAAGTCCTTTATGAAAATACAGTAGATATCTTTGACCTTGGTATAAATATATACTTTATATGCAACATTACCCATAATTAGGACACATTGACAGTAGTGTGCATTTCTCTAATATCCAAATTAACTATTACAAACCATAGTTGAATGTGTTGTAGATACTGATATAAATTTTTGTTGTGTGTCAAAGTGATATTAACAAAATTCCTAATAACGTTAGTTTGGTATTAGTGTAGATGTCCCCACAGAAGCACAAGGTGAAACTTTATTCAATGACATATTTTGTGGTAACATTTTATCAGCAGGTTCAGACCCAGGGTAGTATGCCATAATCCGTTAGGGTGGTCCTTATTTTTCAACTTTTGAATTTTCATACTCTCACCCCATGTGTGTGTTTCAATAGAAAAAAAAAAAAATGTGGGCAAAGTTACAGCAGTATTAATCAAAGTTTAGAGGTAGCTCAATAGCTTTGAAATTTAACACAATATGCCGATAAATACGAATTGGCACATTATGTATATTGTGTATATCATCAAGTCGTGTATTCATTCACTTCATTGATAGTTCCAAAGAAGATATTCTGTTTTATCTAATCAGTCAATATTGATCATTGGAATGTTACTTGCATGTGGTGGGTGGTTTTTACTCATGGGCCACAGAATAAATAAACCTATATTTTCAATGCTGATGTCAGCCCCTAAATCCGGTATTTCCATCAATATCATAGAAATTTCAGTATCAGTTCTGACCCGTTTGTGAGAGCAGCAACACTTCAAAATCCATTGAATCATTGTGGACACAATTTGTCGGTGTAGAAAATATAAAAAAGAAAGAAAATGCTTACAATAGGCAGCAACAGGCTCAGCAGGAAGAGCACTCCATGAATGAAACCGTTGAACTATGTGTTTCTGCAGACAGTGCTGACAATACGGAGACAGGCGATACAGATGATGATTTCCTGCCGTTCAGAGGAAACCGGTCAGAAGAACCTTCAACTTCTATGCCTAAGCATAGAAAGAGGGCTAGAAAAAAGTATCATAAGTCCTGAGCTGGCTGCTACAATGGATAGGACAAAGCTGTCTGACTGCAAAGCAACTTTTATGCTTTCAGCCACCGCCAGGAGCCTCGGAAATGATGTTAATGATTACTCAATCAACAGATCATCAATCTGCCGCAAACGCCATAAGCTTCATCAGGATATTTCCCAGCAGCTAAAGAGCAAGTTTAACCCAAATACCCCACTGACTGTCCATTGGCAAAAGAATTAGTAGATCGTTTACCTGTTATTGTGTCTGGATTGGAAACAAACCAACTACTTGGTGTACCAAAATTGATCTCCGGCACTGGTGAGGCCCAAGCTACAGCCGTCAGTCAGTTATTAGAGGACTGGGGCGTACAACATCTGATCAGAGCACTATGTTTTGACACAACTTCCAGATTGCAGATGTCAAAGATGAACCAATTGACTTTGCTCTGAAGCAGCTTCAAACATTCCAGCCTCGCGATGACTACAGAGAACTCTTAGAACTTGTAATCATATTTCTGGGTGGTACTCCTCAACGTGGCATACACTTCATGGCACCAGGAGCAATATACCATGCTCGCTGGATGGCAAAAGCATTGTATGTTTCTGAAGTCGAAGGAACCGAAATTCCACCAAAACGCATCAAAATCATAACCAACTCAATCAAGGATATGTCTTTAACCAATTTTGTGACCACAAACACCATGAACTTCTGCCGATGTCTTGACATAACAACATATTTCCTGCAGGCAGATCCTGATATGTGGAATTCCCGAGATGACTACAAGAGAGCACTTGAAAGACACAGCCGAGGGGTGTGGCTCTCATCGAGGAATACAACTCCTTGCTGACAAATGATGAAGAGCAAAAGCAGTACCTACTCTAAGTAGTTCAGGACCACAGACACCTCTTCCCTGATGCCAAAAAGAGGACCTTAACTACTAATAACTAGTGACATCATCTGAATGACGGACAGTAATATTGGCTCAGCATTCAATCAATATGCAAGGAGTTGTACTTGTTTGTTTTAAAGATATAATGATGTAACTGTTTTAATTGTCTGTGTGTATGTATGTATCATGCTACCACCACTGTCCACTAATGTTCAGATTGAACATGCTGAATGTGAATAAATACTTTTATATATTATTTTTGTAAATTACACAAAATATACCTATTTTAGTAAATTTCAAAGGCCTTGAGCTACCTCTAGATATTGCTCAAATTCTTCATAATTTGGCTTACTACAGTTTTTAGTCAAGTCAAACACATTTAAGGGGTGAGGGTTTGAAAAAAATTTACTCCCATATAAGGACCACCCTAATAATCCGTACATGGAATTTACTTAAATTTTACAAACTTATGGCTGTTTTAACATAAATATTATCACTTAGAAAATACAACACTAATCTGGCCATTGGTATGTATGAATAAACTATCCCGATATCGGTGATGGTTGCTAACAATAAATGCTATCACAATGAGTACTTGTACACCTGATCCAGAACATGAGCCAGTCTTATTGATGGAGGTATCTCCTCAGCCATTATGCTGTATTTTTCCAAGTAAAGCTTGGCATTTACACTGACCATTCAGATTTGTTGCATCATTGACTACATTTGGGTAGTATTTGGAGGATCAGGTTTATACACTACCATCAAGTACGATGGACGTGGATGAAACATGTATAAATATAATCCCAACATAAAACTGCACCCCTCCACATCACCACACATTTATAACCTTAGCTCGATGGGTTCTCAGCTAAAAACTTTGGAAACAAGCCAGTCAGGTTATATATTCCTCTTAAGTTCACAAAAATATCTTATACCGTACACCACCTTCAAATACACGCACACCTCACCCAGCCAGGATTTCCATACTCACAATGAGGCACTTAAATTGTCACCTGACAACCTACAAGATCCAGCTAATGAGATGTGGTATCAGCAGTTTGTGTGTAGTAGCTACTTTATCATAATATTCATGTAACCAAGCCTGACCAGTTACAATAAAGAGGACTTTGGATAATATTTGTGTAGAATATTATCACTTAGCCAGCCCACCCATCTTGAATCACCTGAGGAAGGGGGGGGGGTGCCAATAAGATCAGACAGAGCACTGATAAACCAGTTAACAGGGTGATGTCAGATGTGTAATAATAATTAAAGTTAAAATATTGTTGAAGTGGTCCTTTTGATTAACAGACATGTTGCATATAATACAGTACATTACTCATTGAGAATGTAGAAATAGAGTTAGATATCATTTTGAGGATATTTGCTTTCTCCAGGGTTCCCATGCATCCTGGAAAATAGCAAATTCAGTTTCCAGGTCCTGGAAATGTCCTTGAATTTTACAAAATCTGGAAATGTTCTGGAAAAAATATTGGCTGTGAAAAAAATCAGTTAGAACAAAAAAGTCTGTGACTAAATATTATGCCTGTAGAATAAAACTTCAAACAAACAAGAAAAATGTACTGGTACATAGTTTTGATATCCCATGTTAGTTAAGATTTTAAAAAAGTGGGTGCATCAGACAGCTAGAAGGGGTGAGGAGGAAGCTGTACCATAGAAATGTCAATAATCGATCATACATTGAATAAATATGATGTGTTTTTTGCACATATTTTGATTTATTACCTTTTTGTAATATTTGTATATACTTTGTCCTGGAAAATGGCAATTTTGTCTTGGAAAATAATATTTCCTTGGCTGTGGGAACCATGTTCTCACCCTTTCCGATCTCTCACATTGTTGGGTGCTGTTTCCTTGTCTATATATCTATAAATTTAGTCTTGTTTGGTCTATTTGTCACAATATAAACAGTGTACTGGGATGAAGTAGATTGTTATAGTCTTCAGCAGCACAACAAATGCAGCTAACTCTATTAATCACAATTGGTTTAGCTGATTATCCACTGTAGGCTTCCGAGTGATAATCTATTTTCACAAATTGAGGCTCACGAGTTGTAGGTACCGATATATGTGAACTTTTTTCTTTCTTCCCCTTTTTTATTACATCTAAATATTTAATTAACTATCTTGTGTATATCATTTGACAGGATGGAAAAAACAGAAGGACGAGCTCTACTAGAAAAATTGCTTAACAAAAATATGAAGATTAAGATGACTGATGGTAGAACACTTATAGGTATGATGTTTTACATGTATGAATGTAAACAAATGATTTCATTCAGCATAACCTATGCACTAAACAGATTATATTGATGAACAATATTCATCTGCCTCGAAATGTATTACATTTTGTTTCAACAGTTTTGCTGCCTGTATTAGCAAAATTTGTGTTTGCTGTTTCAAGAGTTAACAAAACATTTTATGGAAGCATATTGTGTGTACTTTATGTACTTATTGTGTACTTATTGTGTGTACTCAAATCCATATTTACATTTTTATTTTAGATTATTTTGTAAGGTTTACAGTCATTCCACTCAAAATGTTTCAATTCAGATTGACATGCATTGTCAGCTGGTTGTTTAATTTCTATTTTGAAAATACTGGGAATGTAATTATGTATACCGCCTCTATAGCTTAGTTGGTAAGAGCATGGGACATTCTTACTCATGGTCATGTTGTGTATGAGGTCGGAGGTTCGAATTCCGGCTGTGGCACTATAGTAGGAGTTTTTCAGGCAACCACCAAAGTTTTCTCCAGCGAATATGGCACCTATTGTAAATTCTTAATTTATTTAGAATTAATCCCCATGGTGAAGCAATAAATTACAGGCCATATGTGTCTCCCTCGTTTGAGGTAGCTAAGCCACATAAAATAACTGCCATTTCAGCCATTATGTTATAACAGAATTTTGTTTCAGCTAAGATGGCATCTTAAATAACAGACATTTTCAGTGATCTAAAATAATAGTAACTACTACTGAAACAGTTGAAGATTGCCATACAGTGACATATGAGAGAAACGTTCATTCTTTAGATGTTATTATGCACATATTAGCTAATAACCCAGTAATTACAAATTATATAGTACTGGTATTCGAATTTGTTTTTACATTTCAGGCATTTTTGTTTGTACTGACAAGGACAGAAATGTAATACTTGGATCATGTAAGGAATACCTAACTTATCCTGGTAAGAAATTTATAATAATAACTTTTGGACACATTGATGTTACTGTTAGGTTTTTTATCATTTATCCATTAAACAGTTTTTTTGTGTTTGTTATACAGATCAGATCATGGGTTATCTTCACTCATTTCCAAATTAATACAACTACCACTTATCTCACACAATTATAATGTTATACATTTTCATATATTTCTATATTTTAAGCAATGTTGGCAACACATGAACAACCTTTATTTGTTTCTAAAGTTGAATTTTTGAATATATTTATGCCTTTGTATATTTGTTACATCATTATTATATTGGTCATTAATACAACATTAAAAAGGTAATATAAATATTTTGTATATTATTATTTAATAAAATTACTTAATTTTCCAAATCATTAGAATTGGGATAAATAAAGAAACTATAATGTAATTTATACCAAGTGGTTTAGAGTAACCTTTGGAAGTGGGAGTAGGAGGATTTTAAACCTGACTAAAATATTGTTTTAAATTCTTGCTTATTTAAAGTATTTGTTTTCCGAAAAATGTGTATAATCTTTTTAACCTTGATGAAAGATTTTTTTTTATTTCTTTTCAACAGGCAGCAGCAAATATATAATATAGTCAAGATATTGAATAATTACTAAGCTGAAGGAAATGTTTTATTTCTCTTGACAGATACTGATAAAGAAGATCCACGCATGCTAGGTTTAGCGATGATACCTGGCCATCATATAGTATCTATTGATATAGATGAGGAACTGATATCGCAGAAGATTTCGTAACAGAGTTAGGATATGTTTATTTTAGAAGTATGTTGTATTTGGATTTATCTACGTGCACTGGTTCAATTACATGATGAATACGATTAGTTAAATGACAGAATAATCCGTTGCTGTTATTGTGTTAGTGAAAAAACATATTTACAAACAGTCTTACTCTCAAGATCAAGAAATAGGATAGCATGCTTTCAGTGAGATATTCAATTAACTTAATTTTATTAAGTGACCGAGGTAATTATGAACAACAGGGTGTAGTCAAGATGAACATCCCTGAAATGTAACAGGTTGTATGCACTATGTGTATTATAATTTGACTGTATTTCCTGTACTTTTTTGTTTTATATCTTTAGATTATATTTTCATGTTACATAAAACTGCTGTAATTTTCTGTTGTATTGTTTTATACAAATTACATACTGGTTATAAAATGCATTTGTAATCATAAATGGACTGTAATTATTAGCTTACTAGCAGGATTTCCTTTGTGCCAAGGTTTTCTTTTAATTCATCAAAGTGATAGCTGATCAATATACTTCAAAATGATTACAGAAGTATGAAATAATAAAATTATATTCGTCTACTTGGGTATAGTTAATATTCAATCATATTTCAATAAGCTGATAACATTGTTTATAGGAGAAAATTCGTTTTGACCCATTCTTCTTCCGTTGGTAAATGTAGTGGGTTTGACACATAGCTGATTGAACTGCCAACAGAAAAACATCTTTTTGTAAACACTGAAAACAGCCATATAAGAAATTTAGTTTATTACCATGTGCTCAGACCTCGAATGTTAACATCACTAACAGACAAACTGTTGGACAGAGTATTAGGAATAAAGCAGTCTTCATTATTGTTTATATCACTTGAATCTACTGTAATGCACAACCAACTGGTTCTGTCTCCGAAAGTCTCATTCTCATGATTTTGTTTGTATTTGAAAAAAAAAATGCTTTACTTCACTTATGCAGAGATGTCTGCTTAGTGATGTTTACTTGCTGGTTCATCTCGTAGATGTTGTATCATCTTATGAGAATAATTAGTGAATCCATGACCAGATCTTTTATGCAAAATTGATCATCTGTGTCCATCACTGACCATCCAGTTATGAAGCCGGTGTAATGTTTAACATGTGCTCTTGATTATCTGTTTATCCCAAACTCTAAACTGTTTTTGTATCACTGAAGACAATTTTGGATTCAATACTTTACCAGTATCAAAACGTGTTCATATATGGTTGAAATGTGCTTTACATGTCAAGCACATGGAATAAACATCTATCAGTAAACATTACTATTATTATGCAGCATAAAGCTTTATTTATGCTTTCAAATGGGACGTGTGACACATTTATCAAAACTGCAAGCATTATAACCATTTATTCTTGCCAGCTAGATATGCACGTAATCTCAAGATTACTCCTAACATTAGACTTTCCACCAGGTTTGTACGATTAGTCAACACAATTTTCCCAGCTGAAACACTGATATCTAATGTAGATCATTCAATACAAGCCGACATAAAAATAATACAAAATGTATAAAATTATTTTTGAATATTGTTATCAGATATTACTCTGAAAATCATCACAAAATAAATTACATTTACCAAGTTTATTCTGCCAGTTCTAATACATGCAGAAACAGGACTGTAATATATTGAATAAATTAGAAAGGCGGTAAAATGCAATTAATCTTGCTACTCGATTTATCTGTGATGTTATTGTTTGATAACTCTAGACTATATGTATATATAGTTTTGCCAACACTTGATCACAATATCAATCGGCAATGAAACAATATCACAACAACTAATACTGAGACTGGGTCTACAACAATACTATATTATATATATATATATATATACACACACACACACATGTATATATATCATGATGGCAAGCTCTGGAAAACAGTAACTTAGTCATAGGATGTAAATGAACAGCAACAAGAAATGCAATTTTAGCCCCGTCTCATTCATTTCAATCATTAATTAAGATTCAGATGGGGAAGGAAACGCATCTACTTCACAAACTACCGTATGTTTGTTTTCTGGTACCCAGGCTATAGCAGATGATTTGAACTGGATGATTTTTTTAAGAAAACAAAAGGCATGTTTACACTAAATGATTATTTCGAGTAGTTTTATTTTCTACATTATATCACATATAATTTGCCAATTAGGTTGACCACATTATCACGTGAGATTCTCAAGAAACAGAACATGTAACTATCACAGGTTATTGTTTATGGTAAGATAACCACTAACTATGGAAGGCTTACATTGAAACGGCGATCACTCTATTTTTACAACCAAAGCACTCAAAACGGTAGCACCTCTCTCCTTTGTCGTCCATTCTACTTCGCTGTTGTTGAACCGTGGATCGATCTGTTCATTGGCCGCAATTGACTGTGATCCTACTTTATAAGATCCCGGTTTCACATACACTTGGAATGTCATGCAGGCATACTGGCTTCTTTTGGTCTTATGATCACGGAAGCTGAAATAAATCACAGTGCTGTGTGAGACGGGTCCAGACTAAAGAATAACTTCCAGCACAAAATAAAAAGAGGTTAACCCCCGAAGATATACCCAGTTAATCACAGTGCAAATGAACTGAATGTACACAAGGTAAAATATTTAACAGTAAACCCTCAAATGTGATGTATTGTTGTTGGATGTGTATAACCATCTCAAACAATGCCTCATATGTAACAGTCTCTCAGTTTGCTCTCTTGGCGCAACTAAGAGTATGCAGCACTAAAGACCTTCTGATTAGGATTAAAGACCTTGTGTTAGTTATGAATGTGGGATGTTTCATCTGATTATCTCACTCCCCTAAAGATTCACACCTGAATCATATGTTCTAGAAGTTACTCATACATAGACTAAACTAATATTCAATCACACAAATGTAACACTTCCCCAACACACACATACACACTCAACACATGGATGTAATTCCTTTTAAACATGTATGACACATCAAAGTATGTATTATACTGACAATGTTCGTGGTGCATGCTGTTGACAGCCAGCATACTTAATACTGGGAGATAGTTGTATTGGTTTGATATCTTCTTGCTCCTCTGGTTTGCCTTTCTCATCAAACATCTGCTGACTAGGTAACAAAGAATGTCCAACCACACTCATCTCATCTGGCAAATAGACAATGCATTCTTTTAATAATAAACTTTATCACAGTGTGTAATTCTCTTAGTAGAGTGAATAATAAAGCACTACATCTGTAGAACCATATTTTTTTTAAACTTCTTTTTATTTGTTTGATCCAGAATACCAAAACCGTACAATGGTATTTTAATGATAACAACTTTTAGCAACTCACTTGACACATGCAGATCTCCCGTATCCAGTATTTTTCTAATAACGGGTGGCTGCGTTCCACCATATGCCATGTGCCATTTATCATAAATATTTTGGGCTTCTGCTTTCAGTGGGATTCTGAAAGTACCATAACGAATAAAATTATAGAAATTACCTGCTTAAAAATTGCTAGAAAAAAAGATGTGGCTGTATTAGCTCAGGGTAACAATAAAAACAAAAACTGACTAAACATCACTAATAATTCAAGTTTTAAAGCCCTCAGACAAATACCTCAATCCAAATTTACACCATCCAAAAGGAAGAGCACATTCCTTTGGGGGTTCTCCTTTTCTGTAATATGGATCATCACCTCTGATCTTGTGACACGTTTCACAATAACACTGATTACTGTCAGCGTAAAAATAGCCTTCTGCAGTAAAAAAACACACATGAATATAGGGAAATTATGTTGTGCACATATCACATTATAGAATTTCAAAGCTCCCCATATACCTATATATATATAGTGACCCATGAAAAAAATCTTGAAAAGCAGGCACCTGGGGGTGTGGTGGACAAATTTGGGTTTTGTGCATTTTTAGGACAATCTAACACAAATAGAGTGGGGATAAAAAAAATTACCAGTTTGACCCATTCCTCATTTCCAAAAACTAAATTTTTGGCTCTGGAAATACTGCTGGTAAAAACAGGAAAACTTATCCCTGATATTATATATATATATATATATATATATATATATATATAAATTGGCATCTGGTTTTAACTAATCACAAAATCATTATGAATCATCTCTTCTGTATTAATAAATGTATGATACAATGATAATTAGATGTGATTGGTTAAAAAATGGCTCATTATAAAGCCAAACATAAAAGGAAAGGTGCCACTGCTGAACAGGAAGTGTGAGGAGAATGACTGAAACTTAAGGATCTAAATACGTGTAATGTTCAGTCAGGGATTAAAACTATTGTTATCAAGAACACAGGCCCATTGTTGGTCTAGAGTTGTTTTAATAACTTAAGACCACGAAACACTACATCTCATTTGTGTATATCACATTCATCCCCGACCCCTTCTCATAATGGGCCTATTGGTTGAGAATTCTGAGGCTTTGGAATTTTTACCACTCAAAATTTGTTATTATCCCAAATTTCAACTGAATAATCATGAACACACTGCAAATCATAAAAAGCATAGGCTACTAAAGAAACTTAGAAAGAGCACACAGTATGTAAGATACTATTGCTGGTATATAAAGCATTAGACAGGCTAGGTTTGGAATACCTTTGTAAACATACTGCCCAAAAATAACAGTCAACCAAATACCTGCAAACCAGAAGTTAGATAATTAACCATTTCCAAGTCACACCTCAGACTATATCATAATATGTTATTTAGAATATCTGGCTCAAACCTTTGGTATGCTTTACCATCTAACACCCAGATAATTTAAAATTCTACTTTTTAAAATAGCTAGGAAAAGGGTGTCTTGCCTTTCCAAAACCTGTTGAATAATTACAACATGATTCCCACAGCCTAGGAAATATTATTTCTAAGACAAAATTACCATTTACCAGGACAAAGTATACAAGATTTAAAGGTAATAAATCAAGAAATGTGTGTAAAAGCATATCATATTTATTTTAATGTATGATCGATTATTGACATTTTTATGCTACAGTCTCCTACTCGCCCCTTGTGGCAGTCTGATCCACCCACTTTTATTTAAATTTTAACTAACATGGGATATCAACACTATGTACCAGTACCCTTTTTCTTCTACAATCGAAGTTTTCTTCTACAGACATAATATTTATTCACAGTCTTTTTGTTCTAAGTGGATTATTTTCACAGCCAATATTTTTTCCAGGACATTTCCAGATTTTGTCAAATTCAAGGACAGTTTTTCCAGTTTTCCAGGAAGCAAGGGAACCTTGCAGAAGTATCACAACAGTGACTCAGAAAAAACCCAAATTACATCAGTTTAATCTAGCCTTTCAATATATAATTTGATTGGTTTATTCCAAAACATTTCTTTATTAACTTTGTGTTCTCTGTAAAGCATCAAAATGTAGCATTAGCTCATTTTAATGCTATACTAATTATAATTACTTCTATAATTATTAATATGTCAAATTCAACTAAAGACTTTGTTCATATGTGTGACAATGGGAGAAAGGTCTCCAAACACTGTTACGTGAGTAATCCTAAAACTGATACTATTATAATTCTCATGCATAAAAATTGTTTTTGAATAACATCTTTTTTACTTGTAATATCAATATACACAGCTACTTAACTGTTTGATCACACACACACACATTTTACACCTACCAGGCAGTCCTAATGATGCCACAAATCTGGCACACATGTTCTGATATTCACAGTTTTTGACAGAACTTATTTCTGGACTACGAGTTGTCTTCTCCTTTTTGCCTATGATAAAAAAAATCAACACATCTTTACTATGATGATGAACACTACTGGAAAATGCTTTGCTACTTATATAACTGTTATATAATTACAATAACATTATAATATGACACGTTGTTTGAATAATGCCATAACATGACTAATGATGATGATGATGATGATGGATGTTTTATGGCCACTTTTGTGCACATGGCAGGCTAAATGGGCCGAGTGACCTCCGAAGGTAATGAAGCAAAGTCAAAGATGAAACACCTTTCAGACATGCCCACGCTGAGATTTGAACTCAGATTTTAGTGATCTGTGATCCATCGTGCTACCAGTTAGACCACAGAGGCGCCCCTAACATAAATAACGAGCTGTAAGACACAACAAATTATTAAACATAAAGGGGGATGTTAAAGACCATCTGAGGACGTAAAACACTCTGGCAGTGACCACCCTCAGGGTATTTCGGCTCCAGCTTTCCATACTGCTCCCCTGTGAGTGGTGAGGAAGGAGTTTCTCAACCACTCCAACTTAGAGGCTGTGCCAAATAAGCGACAACAAATTATCAAAAAGAAACAAAACATTATTCGACCTTCTTCCATGTCGGCCTTCTCTCTGTACTCTATTGGCTGGTTTACCGATCTGATGTCATCACTGTTTGTTACTATGGTAACCTGTTCACACTGTCCATACAGATCGATGAGGGCATAACACGTGGCTGGTATATCCCTTGCTGCAACACCCTATAAAATGAAAATACCAATTCTCATAGTTAGCTGTCTTTGTCAGTGTTTCTTGATGGTAAATAGGATAAGTGTATCAGACATGGGACAACATTACCTACCTGATCAACATTATTAACGAGAAGATGTAGACAGCTATCACCATCAACCATCACACCAACTGTATGTCCAGCCGATAAACTATCCAAATTTGGTCCATAATTGTCCTTTATCTGGATAATATACATATAATGATAAAGTTATTAGGTACAGATTATTAGGCATTTAACTGAATATATCTCTAATTGATCTGCCTTACACACAAACATACACATACACACACACACACAACTAACCTTCAGGCCATTGTGAAAGAGTGAATCGACCTGTATCACCCAGGCTGACTTCTTAATGCTTATAGCAGAGACAGCGGGTGACCATTTGTCAGGTGAGAAGCCCACAATGCCAATACCTAGACTTGAAGTCCAAGATGCATTTAATTTATCTATTCGTACCTGGCAATATAATAATTAACTGTATACCGACATGTTAAAAATGAACATATAAAAATTGAAATCTTTCTACGCAACGGAAGTAACAAGATGAATACAACAAGTTACCTTGAAGACATGATTTCTAATAAGAGGCCTGTGTGAGAGTACAATTCCTTGGTTGTAACTATCAGTACGACGTGCCGTCATGTTGCGATTACTTAGCTCTACGTTTTTTCCGTGACTTGCATGGAATTCTAAGAAACAAGCTTCAGCTGTGTCTTCATCAAGATCCTCCTGTAGTGACATTGAACAATAATATTACTACACAAGTATTTGATGATAATATTTACCACACCCTTTCTGTCAAATAAAGTTAACTTTCAGATAACCTCGAGACCACCATGAATGGTGTCTATATACTGTAGATATAATTATATTTCTAGGAACAAACTTTGACAGCTAGCTGGTCCAAAACTGAACAACAGGTATTAACACAGTCACATTATTAACAGCTCAAAAACATTTCTATACAATTATTGTGTATTTTAAAATGTCAACAAGGCATCATTTCTCATGATTTTAAACAAATCTTCTGTCTATACCGGTCACTTTTTGCTACCTAGATGATGATGATGATTGGTATTTTATGGCCACTTTTGTGCACAAGGTAGGCTAAATGGACTGTTTTTTTTGCTACCTAGAAAACAACACTAAACATGTGTAATCTATCCATATTGATAAGATATTTAATCAATATCATAGATGAGTTCACCACACACACATGTATATATATATATATATATATATATATTATAAAACATTTTGGCTAGAGGTCTTTATGGAGATTAGTTTTAGGTAAAAAGTGACTGACCACACAATGATTAAAAGATGCACAACTATGCATTAAAACTGTATTAAGTTGACTAAAATGTTAAGATTAAGAATATTTTAGCCTTTGGTCCACTGATTAAAAATAGCAGAATAAAAACTAAGATAGCTGGCATTAATTGTAATATGTGACTTTAGGAGATCTAGGGTATACCCATCCATTAGAGAGGTTGACTGAGTGAAGGTTTTATCTAACCACCACACTATTTACACCTAGCACATAAGGATTGTATCTTTAAGGAAAATTAAGGAATTCTAATTCAACCTGCTCCAAGTGTGCCTGGAGGAACAATTCACCCTTGGATAATATTATTTCAATGTCTAATGCTTATAACGGTAAACCCAATTCCCCCAATAATAATCACGAGCTTTACCTGATATCACAGATATAAGGAAATAATCCTAATTACTGGAGGATCACCATTACGACTTCCTTGTTACAAAAGTACAAAACATTTTCATAAGGAATTTCACTATATAGTTTTCTTTATCCATTTCAGTAACATACAAGGCTACATTGTAATATTTGTAAATATGCTTTTGTTTTGAAAATGCCTGCTTAACTGACTATATTGTTATAACCAGATAATACAAACAGCTTACATTAAGTGATGCCAAATTTCAGCCTGTGTCTGGCTTCAAAATAATGACAACCACAGATGAGTTATAGTCAATTCACCAGCTCTTTGAAGTGTATTATTAAATATGTGGTTGATCATGTTCATAGTTTGAATTCATTTATATCATTTTGTGAGCATATTTGTATTAGCCCTGAAAATTTGATATAAAGGTGTAACTTCATTTAACTGTGTTCATATTTCATGTGGAATATTTCACCAGATGTAAACACAGCACCCTATATGTTCAAATCAGCTGGATCAATGTCATCGATATACAACATTGCGTTGGGATTCAACCCATCACAGACTTTTATTCCATATCTTCCTAAGCTTATCAATAGTGTGGGATCCAGACATTAAGTACTACTGTTTGATTAGTCCTGGAGTTTACGCATATTGAGTTATTACAGCAGCTTCTATTTCAATCCAGAGCAGTCATATCCATGAGTAGGGTGTCATCAGCAAGAGAAGACAGATAGTCATTTATCCAGACGCTACTGGGAGTGACTATCAGGTCAGCTACTTACCACTACACTCAAAGACGTAAGAAATATAATTACAGACCGATCAAAGAAGTCATGCCATTGTGAACCTTTTATTGTTATTTAAACTCCGGACATGCCACAAGTGTCTTGTATTCATTACAGTTAAATATCTTCTTGATGTTATGAATTGCTTTGATTCATATTAACTGTAATCATGTTAATGAAAAAAATATTCTGACAATGAAAATAAACATGAAATTTACTCTAAAAACAAATTCTTCAAAGCTAGTGAGTATGTGACATATATTATTATTCTTAAATTTTAAAACAAAATAATAAAATTAGTGTTGTGTATGACATTAGTGACCATGAGCCAACACAACAACCACAATTCATTTTACGGCTGTGTTCCCCTCTTATGAGGGAGTTGGCCACATCTGATCTGATTTAAATGCTTTATAAAATACGCTACACGAATAATTTTCACTAACCTCAATGAATCCATCTGCTGAAGATGATGATGATGGTGGTCTGGAACTATTAAAAACATCAGCAAATCCACTACTGACTACGGTAACACTGTCAACCATGCCATACATATCAATCACAGCAAATACATTCTGAAAACAGAATAATAATGTTGATCAAATACAGTGCAGTAGATCAAGCTGATGCAAGAGTTAATTACATAAATACACAGACAATAGTCATACATAAACACTTCTAGACTGACAAACCTTAGGTATGTTTGTTGTAGCCACCCCTAGATCTTCTCCATTTAAAACAATGTGCATTGTACCATCCAGACACAGCTTAACACCAACACGATCATCGGCCTGTGAGAAGAAATAATAACTCGTTATCAATGATCAAAAAAGAACATCTAATTTCAGGTACATCACAATATAAATATGTGTTCTATTTGGCATCAGAAATTTTGTACCCTTCTTTTTATTATAATTATAAGTTCATCATCATCATCATCATTATACTTTGTCACCATCACCAAACAAAATCTACTCATAATTTAAACAATAAGGCCACATATGTTACATTTTTATAGTGATAAAATGCTATAATTCCATTAAGAAATAACCAATCATATCTACCTCTATCCTCTCTAGACATGGTGCGTAGTTTTCTTTGATGGTCACACCATTCTTCTTTACTTCTGATCCAGTTACTATCCAGGTAGGTTTAACCGTCAGTTCTGTGCCAGCCTTTGGTATAGCACTAGGTAGCGTCGAGTCAGATACGGCCATGCTAGTTAAACCTATATGTATAGATCCTGACCACTGTGGTGATACTTGTTCAACTTGTACCTAAAACAATACAAATCGTTACCAGGTAATATAAATGTTTTAGACAGGGGGATTTAATTAATAAAGGTTTACTTGTTAAAATACAACGATCAGTTACATATTCTCTTTTATTCTACACAACTATGAATCAAGAAATCATACTACAGAAACATATTGGAAGCTCAATTAAACTCAAGCTGGTGTATCACATGTATCAATGACTTTGTATCTATACTTTATACACAAAATATTTGATAAAAAGTGGAACTATTATAGTTTTGGTATATGCCTTTTTCCTGATAAATTAACAAAACCGAGGCAATTTATAACTCATTCACTTTTATTTATTCATCCACTTCCAGTAACACACACACACACACCTCTGATAATATTTCAAACTTTCATCTTACCTCAAACAATTCTTCAGCCCTCAAAGGATCAGCACTAAAGAGTAATCCATGATCGTAACTTCTCATTCTACATGCAGTACATCCATTGTTCTTAAATGCCACATTCTTACCACAACATTGGCTAAAGCGATGAGTCACCTCTATAACAGAAATCAGTAGTTAATATGTGTAGAAAACAATTAAATCATACTGATACCCGCAGTATACTACATGGTTCCCACAGTCAAGGAAATATTATTTTCCAGGACATCACTACCATTTTCCAGGACAAAGTACACAAGATTTAAAGGTAATAAATCAAGATATGTGTGGAAAACCATTTATTTAATCAATATATGATCAATTATTGACATTTTTATAGTACAGCCTTCTAGCTTTCTGATCCACCTACTTTTATTTAACTTTTAACAGCAGATATCAACACTATGTACCAGTACCCTTTTTCTTCTACAATCAAAGTTTTCTTCTAGTTATAATATTTATTCACATATTTTTTCCATGACATTTCCTGATTTTGTATAATTCAAGGACATTTCCAACCCATGGAAAATAAATTAATTTTCCAGGTTTTCCGCAATGCATGTAAACCTTGATACTAAAAATATGCAAACATATAAGTGTGTGAATGAGTGAGTGAGTTGTTTGTTTAACATCAAAGCTAGTTATGCCTGGGACATATGGTTGAGAAGTGACTCTATGGGGAACATCTGACAAACACAAGTAAGAGTCATAACTTAATTTGATTATACCATGACTGAAGGTTTGTCATACCCAGGGAGTGTCCCAGAAAAAGATATATGTATGTGCATTACCAATTACAGAACTTCATTACATCCACAGTGCACAAATTAGCTATGCTCACATACATATTATTGAATATTCCCCAACTTATGCAGGGTGCTTAGCTAAATAAGCCAGGCAATCTGTAAAAAAGGCAAGGAGGTGAGGGCCAGTCGTGTTCTTTAGCCTTGGCACTAGTTACAGTTTGGACATTCAGTCCGAGCGATCCCTGACAACAGAAACAAAACCCACTAACAAACGGATATGAGCTGGATTCATATGCCTACAAGCTAGAGGTTTACAGCGCAGAACAGTATGGAACTACCACATAATGAGTTGAGGCAAAATAAAAGACGAAATGCTCTTCAAATAAACACATGATTTGAACCACGATCCTAGAGGTCTGCTGATAACTTCATTCACTTCTACTTGTATACAAAACCTGATGAATAATTTCCATATTTTTGCTGGTCGATTTATATTTCATTTATAATTATCACATTCAACATCAGATTATACCAACAGGGAGTATACAGTATAAGTGAATATAAATATCTTAGATAGTAAATAGTACCCGCACTCAATGGAGAGCTAATAGATGGCTCCAGTTCTGTAGTTGTAACATGGTTATCTATTGCCTGTACTCCAGAACCCGATGTTATTGTCACCTGGGCACACTGTCCATAGAGGTCAATCACAGCATATACACCTAAAATCAGACATATATATATATATATATATATATATATATATGTAATTTTCATTAAATGGTTCCGTTTTATATCATCTACAAACTGCAGAATAGAATAAGGAAACATGTATAATTGCAATATGATGATCATGTGATGGTCCCTAAATAAACGAGTCATTAGAATTGACCAGTGTGGATAGAGACATAAACAAATATTCACCAGATGGTATATCAGTACAGGCCACTCCCATGTCCACACCATCCTGGTAATAATGTAATGTCCCATCAGAACACCTCATCATACCAATACGACAATTAGCCTGTAACGTATCCAGATCAAGACGGTACCCATTCCGGATAGTGGAGCCATCCTGCATTATAGCTGAGCCACTGTAATAACATCGTAGAAATATACAGCTATCAGATTACATTATGTCAACATGGACTGTGAGCATAACTAAATGTGTAACAATCATGAGTGAGCTAAGCAGGATTAATAATGTATTTACTAATCCATATTTGTTGACAAATTGTAACAATTTTATTTAGGCTTCAACATTGAAAGAAATTGTCATAGGTAAACAAAATTCTAACATTACAATGGCAAATAGTCCTTTGAAGAAATTGTACTGTAAGCATTGTTTAGGATGTTCGGCTGAGAAACAAATATAATCATCAACAGACAATGACAGAAAGGTAGATTACCACACACCTAAGCATCCACGTATCATAGTCTATATCCGTCATCGTGTTAGGAAAATCAAGCTCTTCGGGTAGAATTAATGTTACGCCTGTAATCATAAAACGTGCAGCCCACTATAAAAACTTGTATTTTGGTGGAGTACTACACACACACACAGATAGAGAGAGAGATTAGCCAATATACATACCAGCTTCAATAGCCCCGGACCATCTATCCACCATCTTGTCAATTGAAACCTCAAAGAGCTCATTATCCTTTAGCGGTCTGTTACTCATTACAATAGCATCATTAAATTCATCTCTGGCTCGAGGACGACACGCAGTCTTGCCATTGTTTGTGATGGTTGCATTACGACCATGGAGGTGGTGGAAAAACAGTTCATCGGATGATGACGACGATGACTCAACATTGATCTTAACTGTTGGCAGTTGACTAGAAACTGGAAAAGGCCAATTGATATATCACTGCCAATATAAATATACTTCACAACAAGTAAAGTCACGAAACAAAGCTCACTGTGACATGAAAAAGAATTAGTTAACATGTCATATTTGTGTATGCAGCAGGTATATATTGCATAATAATCTCGAATCTGTTGTGCACATACACACAAGCAGTAAAACCTAATTGTTATGAATAAATTAAGAGCATCATAGCAGGGAACTATCTTCACGACAGTATCATTACAAAGAGAACATACAACAACAAATAACCTAAAGAAGAGCACGACATACCTGTCTGATCTATTATTGTAGCTTGTGCTGCCTGTCCGTATAAGTCTATAACACCATACACATTAGCTGGAACACATGTAGCAGCCTGGCCCTGGTCAACACCATTCACAAAGAAGTGTAACGTACCGTCAGTCTTACGCATCACGCCAACACGATCGCCAACCTGTATCATATTGACAACTTGAATGTAAACATTAACAGCAATAATTGGTTATAAAAAGTGCAGCATCAGTTCTAAAAACAAGCATCACAGCCATGTTACAGCTTGTTTACTGTTCATTATATGCATACATTTTTTTATAATCTACAAATTGTTGATGACGGTTATGTAATTTACATGAAGAATCATTGCCCGGAATTATGTTTTGGATGATTCTCAAAGGAGATATCTATATAAAACAAATAACAAGTAAACTATTCAGAAATAAGATACTATATTAAGCATGTCTAAAATTAAATACAGTGGTTTAATTATATAAACCAAATAAATACATAGAAAAACTGCAGGAGATATGACTCTGATGGCTTTTATATAATACTGACCCTTAATCTGTCCAGATTCTGACCATACTCATCGACGATGTTTGTTCCATTATGCATCACACCAGTCCCAGTCATCATCCACGTGCCTGAACGTATGTTCGTCATCGTAGACGGATAGTCCAATTCCGTAGGAGAATGCGTTGTGACACCAATTTCTACGGAGCCAGCCCATTTATCTACCATTTTATCCAGGACTACTTCAAACAGCTCATTCGGGTTGAGATGACGGTTGGTTAACACGACTCCATTGTTAAAGTCGTCCACTGCGCTGAAACAGGCAGAAGGGCCCAACACACATCTAAAGATATGTATTACGCGGTGACAATGTGCAAAAGCATATTACATGCAAAACTACATACAAACCATAAAAACCACTTTAACTCGGTTCCCACAGCCATGGAAATTTTATTTCAAGGACAGAAAGTATAGAAGATTTACAAAGTATACAAGCTTTAAAGGTAAAAAATAAATATATTTGTGAAAAAGTATTCCATATATATTTAATGAATGACAGATTATTGACAATTTTTAATGGTACAACCTCCTTCTTTATCACCCTTTCTAGCTTTCTGATCCAACCAGATTTATTTAAATTTTAGCTGCCACAGGATATCAAGACAATGTACCAATACTCTTTATCTTATACAATTGAAGTTTTCTTCTACATGCATAATATTTATTCAAGGACTTTTGTAATAAGTGAATTTGTTTCACAGGCAATATTATTTCTAGGACATTTCCTGACCTGGAAAATGAATTGGTTATTTTCCAGGATGTGTGGGAACCACGTTTAATGAAAATACAAACATCTACGGAGCATTTATTCTAACAATATTGTGGTAATATTTGTGTGAACCAGCTCTGAAATTTTCAGGAATTAGTTTTACTTCAAAAACTGTGGTAGTCAATTAATTAATTATAACCATTAAACAACTGCATTTATTCTAATTACATACATTTTTATAATCAGACAGATATCTTACTTTGGCCTGTGTGCTGTTCTCTGGTAGTTGATCACAGCAGCATGGCGACCACATTGCGGATGGAACAACAAGTGTTCTTGCTCTACACGAGAGTTATCAGCTGAAATTAAAAACCAGAATAATAAGCACAGAGCATGTATTTTCTAGAGAACAGTTAATGTCAACAAAACAGTACAAATGTCAGCTGTGAAGTGGCGGCCTAATATTGCAAATTACCTCGCACTGCGTCCGTCTCAAAAGCTTGCATTCTCCTAATGTAGTTGTTAGTGCGATTGTTTAACGTTGGGTTGTCACCATTGTAAGTGGGATAAACAGCATTCTCTCTGTCCACTATGGTCACCTTAACAGCCATCCCATACAGGTCAACAACACCCCAAACACGACGAGGTGTGTTAGTAGCTGCTACACCCTGGTCAATCCCATTAATGTAGTAGTGTAATGCTCCATCAGCTTTTCGCATTAAACCTATATGGTCTCCTTCCTAATAATAAATAACATCATTCCCCACCTTAAATAAACACATTATTCATAATTTTATTAAAACAGGTTTCACACTTTCTTAATCCAAACGATACCAATTAAGCTCATAAACTGGTTGTTTTGTCTGATATTGACTAATGCTATTTAAAAATACGAACATCTTTGTAAGTCCAACAATTTTAATACAAAATGGTCTTATATTAAATAAGTTAAAACTTTTAAGACTTGTTTAATCACGAGCTATTCTTGTCTACATACACTAAGCTCATCCAGATTAAATTCGCCATATTCTCGCCTGGTACCTTTACCATTAGTCAGTATACCACAGCCACTCATCATGATTGTACCTGAAAGTTATCAATTGATAGAATGGTTATGTATCTAAGATTAAACATAATTTTCAAACAAAATCAATTAAGCTTGCCAGTCAATTCTGTTTTAAAAGGCAATGTTGATTTCTTTTACCTGATGCCAATTAAAAAATTTGTATATGACTGAACAAAAGACAAAACTAGTTTGTTATCCCAATCAAAATTAGGAACTAATGTTTTCATGCAAGAAACACAAATATATTGCAAATAAAAAATAAATAAAATTCAACTGTTAAAGTTGAAAATATACTGAAAATGTGAAATTTCACATGAACAGAACAGACAGTTTAACAAGGCTGACATACTTACTGTTATAGTGCCACCAAATTTATTATGTGGATGATAGCAATGAAGATATTTAAAAATAATTTCACTCTGTATTCATTTCCTGCTCTATTTATACATAAACGGCAATTTTGTAAATGAGATTAACGAATTAAATGTTTTTAAAGTTCATATATCAGATGATGAAGACATCAAAAGTTTATAAACTTAAATATTTGCATAATGAAATCAAAAACCAAGAACAATTAGCACATGCATAAAGTATATGCAAGCAGGTTTGCTGAGAAAATGAACCTCACATAACCTTCTGATGATTCAGCAGCAGTAAGCCTTAAAAGCAGATTCTGGTTTTAAAACAATCCAGTAAAAGCAGCTTATAGTAAATCACTGAACCAAGTTACATTACAGCCAGGGTTGGGTTTATGACAGTCATAAACTTGTTTATGACATGACAAGTGTATACACCTCCTAGAACATTTAACCTTTATGAAATTAAATGAACCACCCAAACAACACGAAAATATTATTGAAATTATTTATCATGCAACAACTGCATGTTAGTACTATATTAGCTATACACTGGGACACAACACAAAAATGATGGCTAAGAGATCTGTTTGAAACGATACTCACATGAGTTGCTCATATCCCTGCCCTTACCTGACCTCATATTTGTCATGGTTGCAGGAAATTCAAGGGCAGAGGGATTATGCGTTGTTATGCCAACTTCTATAGAACCGGACCACTTGTCAACCAGCTGATCCAAGCGAATCTGTAAGGTACATCTTGCTATTACTTCAAATATCTCAAATTCAATGTTAATATTAAGTAGCATTGTGAATATTCCACATACAGCATGCATTTTATATGTATATATATATATATATATATATATTTGTTATAATTATATACATTTGATAAAATATAATATTTATATAATAATAATAGTATGGTATTAATAAAGCATGATGTACACAACATAGTAGATTTTGCAATTCTTTTACAATTATCCTCACACACATACATGCAATTTGTGGTGGTGGAGGGGGGGGTATTCAGATTTGTGGAAGTTGCCTAAATGTTTTAGAGATATGACTTAATTAATAAATAACATGAGAATTCTCTAAAAAAACACCTAGTCACCTGCATCTATTACTTTAAACAAGATATGTATAAAATTGTTCATAAAACACTTCATACTTATTTTATCACCTCAAACATCTCATCATCTCTTAGTGGCCTATTAGTCATCACAACACCATTATTAAACTCATCCATTGGTTTTCTCCTTTCTGCCACTCGTCCTTTGTTTGATAGTTTCACTAAGCTGCCACACTTATCATGGAAACAAAGCTGATCAGGTACTATCACACCAGCAGCTGCAGCAACACTTGCCTCTAAAATAGCCTCATTGGCCATTTCATTGCACAAAGCTAACATAATATTAAATAAATAATATGTATATAATAACGTTCAGGATATTCTAAAATGAACAAATTCATTTATGGTTAACTAGTCTATGAAACAATTAGATTACTTTTGTGTGAAATATACAAATCTGCTTCACGGAATTTCAGACAAATCTGACATAAAACAAACCCTGCTCTCTGCCCAGATCCTCCACAACAGTCACTTGAGCACATTTTCCATAAAGATCAATAACGGCATAAAGAATCTCTGGTACACCAGTCGCAGCAACTCCCTGATCAACACCATTCACATAGAAATGTACCGCATTATCGCGTGTACGCATCACGCCAACACGATCGCCTTCAGATAACTGATCCAGATCGGTGCCATATTCTTCTATCACTGTGTGCCCATCCTTCATGATCGACGTACCAGACATTGTCCACGTTCCCTCCCGAAAACCTGTAGCACTTGTGGGAAACTCCAGGGAAGCTGGATTACACGTCGTCACACCCACCTCAATGGAACCACTCCACGAGTTCAGCTGTAAGCAACATCCACCAGATTGTCAAAGAATGAAAATTTATCAACTTATCGTCTTATGTAAAAGAGAAACAGCAGAGTTCAAATCATACAGTAAATAAAGTTAAAAGGTGATTTAATTTATGGTAATTAGCAGAAGATCATACAAGAAATTTACACACAGAAGATGTGGACCAGGAAGGACTCAACTCAACTGAGCAACTCAACTGCCAAGCACAGAATCGAGCCGTAATGATAATAAAGTTACAAACCTTTCTGTCAATTCGAACTTCAAACAGTTGATCTGGAGACAGGGGCTCGGAGCTGATTACAACTCCATTATTAAACTCCTGACCTGGGTGGTTTCTTTGTGCCGTTCTATTGCCATTACTCAGTGTAACGAGCGAGCCAGTACGGCCGTGGAACAGCATCCTAGACATCGAAAGTGTGGCTGCCATCACATCGGGCGGCGCAATATGTTAAGTTGGCTATGCTGTTATTTTGATTGACGATAACAGAGGATCATTATATCCCTTATATATCAGCGATCGTGTAATAATCGATCGTGTATTGATCAACTCGAACATAAATGCCTAAAATGTAATCGTACAACGAGAAGTATATCACCAAGGAGTCTTACGAAAAACATGTTATACTTATGTAACGGTAATACTAAATACCGAGTAGATTAGAAAGTGCAAATATATTGCCGATAGACTAGTCACACACACAGTAGAGTCTACAGTTTTCTGAAGCGACTACGAGATAGTTTTATTTAGTTTACATCTAGTGTGACGTACAGTTTACGAATTTAAAATATATAATCCAGAGACCTATAATATACAAAATGACATGGTAGACTCCACAGGAGGATCCCCATTACACGCAGTCTGAAACTGAAGAAGAATCACTGTCGGACTGCATTAAGACAACATACTTTCAGTCAACGGGTGGTTGACAGCTGGAATACCCTGCCATAGGCCATAGTCACAGCTCCTACCTTAAACTCTTTCAAGAATCGTCTAGACAGACACTGGTCAAACCACCCCCTCCTTGTACCAGACTAAAATTTAACCTATATCCTAAGCTAACGCACAATTACTTAACTATAGTTATAAGATGGGTTAGAAAGAAATTTATCCTATAAGAACCTGTAAAGGTTTCAAGGGAGTTCAATGGAGTTCAGGCCAAAATCAGATAACTTATAATCAATGCAGAAACCATGTAATTGGATCATTTGAGACTCTTTAAAGGCACGGTCTTCATCATCAAAATTAGTGATCCCAACCTATGTGTAATTCCTGGACAGATAAACAAAAAGCATAGATCTGCATTGAATTTAAATTATAAGGTGATCATGTACAACACCTAATCCTGAGGGACAAAAACATGCTGCAAAGTTCACAAGGATCAAACACACACACACACACACACACACACACACACACACGCACACGCACACGCACACGCACGCACGCACGCACATACAAACGTATAACGAAGTAAAACTACTTCGTTACTCTATTTGAGTAGCTTTTTCAATTAAAGTAACTGGAAGTAACGAAGTAAGACTTCAACTAACTATTTTTACTTGTAACGAAGTAGTTTTATTTGCTGTAACGCTACATATTATATATTTTACATTTAGTCATATGATTTAGCCTATTGTTTAAAAGACAATTGATACAGTTGCTGCAAATTATTATTACAAGTTGTCACCAACTTTGATAAATTGGAGTGAGTTTTGTAAGAATGTTCACATTTGGTATATACATGTTTCAGCTGGCTCACTGATATTCAAGAGAAGGCTCACTTTTTTATACAATGCTTCAACTGAAACCAACTGTTTTCTAAGAAACATCGTAATTAAATGTTTAATCGTATTGGCGACACCAACTTTGAGAATCAGTTTTTGCTGAAGTTGAAGAAGGGCTTTGTTCAGTGAATTGAAGGTGGGACCACATCTGCATATATATATATGTCACACATTTTTAGATCGTGAAGACATGTCGTTATATATAATATAAATAATACACAACATCCATTTTAATCACAATGACACTTATAATCTCGTGGTGTATTTATTTGTTTGATAATTTTGATGTTTGTTAATTACAGACATTATAAAGAAATACTCGTATCACTTAGTTATCAGATTAATTCATGATCTGCTCATTGGAAAGATCACACATTTGTGTTCGTAATTAAGCAGGAATAATTATGATTGGCTATGAGATAGGTGCAGGCAATGAAAGCATCGTGTGTCGGAAGGTGGATTTGCTGGATAAACGATGTCCGGATTAACGGATTCTGACTATATATATATATATATATATATATATATATATATATATATATATATATATATATATATATATATATATATATATATATGCTGTTCATTTAATATAATACGTGTATATATAATACAGGTCATTATAAGCCGGCACCCGGCGAATTTCCCCGCCTACTTCCATTGCAGCGCGTCTACTCTGGGTCCAGCGAAATTACCCCTGAAGCCTCGCTAAATTTGTTTTACTACTCTAGTTCAGTCCCTCCTACTCTAAAACAGCATATATATATATATATATATATATATATATATATATATATATATATATATATATATATATATATTAATCCTGACATCGTTTATCCAGCAAATCCACCTTCCGACACATTATTGTCTGTGACAGATTTATCTCCATTATAAGTGACTTTTAATCCGGAAAAATCGTGTTCCACGTTCCGACTCCGACACTTCATTTCGCCAACAGAATGTGACATTTCAATGTAAAATGACCTCGATAATCTGACAACACGAAAATGTTGTCAAATAGTTCATGCAAGACACACTGACATGTTGTCAGTAATGGTTCATTAACTTGTCCACTCGCGATAATTTCTAAATCGTAACCAATCACAATCATCTTTGACTATACACACCTAAACCGATGCTTCCATTGCCTGCACCTATCTCATAGTCAATCATAATCATTCTTGGCTAATTAGAAACAGAAACGTGTGGTCTTTCCAATGAGCAGATCATGAGTTAATATGGTTAACTAAGTGACACGAGTATTTCTTTATAATGTCTGTAATTAACAAACATCAAAATTATCAAATAAATAAATACACCACAAGATTGTGGCAGTGATTCTGTTCGGATAATCCAACAATAAATCCTCATGACATAAGCATACGGAACGTTATGATGACATCAGCCTTTTGCCCATGATATTTAGAAGACAACTGTTTTTTTTTTAATTTTGAAATGTCTGTCATGGTATTAGTGAACCACTAAAATCAATAAGCATCTCAATGAAAATAGTTTTGTTCTTTTGATGGACCTTGTCCTGGCAACTTTTACTTGCCTGGATGAAACAACATTGCCAAATCTGTTCACCACAATCGTTAGACCCCCATCTAGAGTATGCCAATGTGATTTGAAGATCCAGGGTAGGTAGAGCAGCCCGAATACTACCAAGGCTGAAAGGACTCAGCTATGAAGAAAGACTGAGACGGCTGAGATTGCCATCGCTCGAATACTGCAGGATGATGAGCTATCTGCTCCAAGTGTGTAAGATCATGAATGACATCGACAGAATAGACCCAATTATGTTTTTCACAATGGTTACAGGTTCGAGCACAAGATGGCACAGGCAAAAGGTATGAGACAAAATATGTTCAGCCAACGAATAGTCAGTGATTGGAACTCTATTCCAGCTTGGGTGGTGGACAGCCTAACACTCAACACACGTTAGACTCGATAAGTTCTGGCATCAGGAGAAATACAGACTACGATGATTTTTAAAATATTTAGACAGTCAGTTAAAACCGGTGTAGCAGGAAATCATAAACCCTGACTGATTGACCTGAAGGAAATTTCTTTCAGGTCAATGGCCCGCCCCCAATCGTGATTTCCAAGGAAATCACAAACACCCATGCCCAGTATATACCGCACATACCAGTAGTGATGGCATTTTTAATTACATCTCACCATAAGCCTTCCTGCCATATGTGGTTTTAATAAGAACAACATATATTTGTACGTTAGAAAAGGATTTAAAAAATATTTGCACAAAATTAATTATGTTTGTATTTAAGAATGGTTTAAAGTACAGTATGTCTGCTAAATTGCAACAAAAAATATTTCATCTCATAGCTCAGGTTTCAGTATAATAACTAAAAAAAATGGAATATTAAAATATACTTTTAGAAAAGATTTGCCCATTTCTTCATGTGGTAAAATACATTGCCTCTGTTCCTAATCTCTCCCCATCGAACAAGTATTTATTCAACAGTGTCATAAAATGATAAAATAGCTGCCCCATTTCTATTTTACTATATTCTATGTTCTAACTACAATTTTTAGTCACATATATATTTATCGTTTTTATGTATTTTAACTAATATCACAGTTGTGATATATAAAGTGGTTATATTTTTACCCCTCCCCGCCACCGTTAGAAAAAAATGGAGATCGAGTCATATATATATATAATATATATATATATATATATATATATATATATATATATATATATATATTGCTAGGAGTGTACAAATCCTGGGGTATGCGATTTCCAGGGGTTTTCATAATACTGCCAGTGTGTGAAAAAAAATTTTTTACCTGCGCCATATATTTAGTAGTTGGCCAGACAGTTATAAATACAACGGTCTAGCTGGTGATACATCTGGAAAACTTGACTAATAAAAAAGGTTAACGCTATAAGTATGTATATTTCACATAATCTTTTCACACATTCGAGTTTGTTATGGAAGATCAAATTAAATCACTTAAGGACCTCATTCTGTACACTTTCATTCCCCCCCCCCCCCTACAGATCTTATATAGAAGTTTCCGAACAAACAAGAAAACAATATCGCCGTACTTTATAAATTGTCATAAAATTAGGCATACCATCAGGTAATTTGTTCATGTATGAATTAGATTAATTATTGCATAAATATATCTAACTGATGTGAGACATCATTGATTCATATTTTGTTGAAAATATTATGACTAGCAATGTGGATTAAACATTTTTATCATGACGTGGAATCAACATTGAAGCCATGACGAGGTTTTAATGTTGAAAATGTTCAAGTTGATTTAGTTTTGAAATCATAACTTAAAAAACATAACACACCAAACTTTTATATCAAATATAATTTCATCGTGGAAACGACGTCAGAGACTGATATGGTTTTAACATGGATTCCAGATAATTTTGCCTGCTGGAAAAATAACCTTCCGAGCAGTTCAATTAAGTTTTATTCAAAATTATACTACTACAAAGATGCTTGTTTACAATCAGCTTTTGTATTTTACTGCTACATTTCCTGATACGCTAGGTATCTGGTAATTTCGTACCCGAACTTATTCGTCCCACATTTTGCAAAATTTATCATAATGCATGTAATTGAAAATGATCCATTCTATTGAAAGTGAAGAATTGTCGGGAAAATGAACATGGATTTCTATCTATGTTATTGCTATAACATTTAATTCATGTCAAACTAGAAAACAATTACTCTTACTTTACTGTTATTTCTTCTAGCTAAATTTAAGCCTGTCTATTTGCTCAACAGCGACATATATAGGTAAATAATATGGTCAATATTTTAAAATTGGAAATTTGAATATGATGTAAAGGGTGGATTCTTAAAGGTAATTGAAGGTGTGTGCATAGAAATTAGCTTAAACAATTAAACTCGTCTTGTTAAATAGAATTAACAGATATTCCATTTAATGTGATGATGATTGATGTTTTACGGCCACTTTTGTGCACATTGTAGGCTAAATGAGTCGAGCAACCTCCAAAGTTAATGAAGCAAAGTCAAAGATGAAACACCCTTCAGATATGTCCACGTTGAGTATATCTGAAGGGTGTTTTGGATTTAATGTGTGTAATACGTAAGAGGAATGAATTACGATAAGAATTCACCACCCAATTTTCACACACTGAGTTCCTTGCATCTGTGTTATCTTCCAAATTACCACCTACACCTAGCTAGTATCCAATGATCGAGAGCAGTAACTAAATTTTGCCGATTATTTGGAAATAACAAACTCGATCAATTATAATATGTTGTTAATATCTACCATATAACTTTATCAACGACAGTTAGGTCACTTGTGTATTTTCTCTGTCTGAAAGTCATCACCACATTTCAGGCTATTCAATAGCAGATTGAATTAAGTGATGCGTGAATTTGTTTTGTCAAGCAGTCCTCCCCCTCGTGATCAAGTTACAGGAGGAAATTAGAAGTACATCAACGATATTTTCAGCCTTTTAAATCTATTCTTAAGACTAGTCTTGTTCGGGTAAAATTATATACATCGTTCAACACCTGTTACTATATTTTAGGTACATTTCATTGGGGGGTTTCAGTGTACAGCGCCTCGTTATATACTTTAAGGTTCATACACTGCCTAATAAAGTATGCAAACCGAAAAGATAGTCTAATTGTGGTACCGAATTCGTCACAGTGAATGACAGAACATGAAGTAACTTCACATAATTATTATAAATTTTGTTTATGGTTCAACTTAAATGTTTGAAAGCACTCTATGCGACTGTTATATACACGGGGTACCTCTGATTCATGGAATAAAAGACGCTAGGGAAAGAAAATGTTTCCCTGCTGCTGCAACCTTGCTTGACCTTGGTGTGAACAAATATTATACGAACTGGTTTGGATACGAAAGCACTCAAAACTTATGCGTCATTAGAAACAGTGGGTCGCATTTTCACGAATACGTTATGATGGAAATGACCATCGCCATAAATAGATTGGGATTTGTTTAATATATCGAAAGTAGTTTTAATTGAGGAATAAACTATAGACCAGTCTAATGATGGTGTATGATATAAATATATTTTATGACACTACTTTGTCGGCTGAAGAATGCGCATTATCTATACGATGTGTGGCCGATAATCTGGAATAATACCTAACAAACAGGCAGACGATAAACTGGTAGAACGGTCTCAGCGGTGTCGTATGCGGAAACCAAACTTGTTTACCTGTGATTTTTATGAGTTGTGAGTTCATTATATAGAAAAGTTGTCAGTCATAACATAGGTTAATGCTACTATTACTACAGTGAATCAAACGGCGTATATTTGAAAACAAGTGTCTGTTTTACTAAACAAATATGGCATCTAGACAGTCTAATAACGAAGAAGATATTCCGGAATTAAGCAGTAGCACGGATCAGATTAACTTATCCCTTAATGTTCACTGCTCAAACGAAGCCACGTCAACTGGGCATTCTCAAGACGACCCAGAAGACAATAATGATAACGATCCTGTGACTAACCAGGATCTGGAAGAATACGGCAAGACAACAGCTGAGAGTTTTGTAATCGAATTTGGTTCAGCATCGAAATCAAACTTGCAAGATGCCTTTCTCAAGTACAGAACAGAGAGACAGGTTTGTTTGCTTCCTTATTCTATGTTTTATTATGTACCTCACTACATGCGTTGTTACTTTATATAAGTCTTAATATGTGTATTTGGTTGTGGATTGATATAAAGAATTCTGAATGAAAAACTGTAATCTGTATCTAATCCTTTCATGAATATGGACATTAATTTTTTAGGTTAAGACTATACTGATCCATACATCTATCTATACATAACATATATGACTCAACTGCACATGGAAAGTTAGAATGGTATTAATGTTTAAGTCATTGTTATTGATATAGACTCTAACAATAATTTACATGACATAGACTAATAACAATTATAAATACACTGTTCAGCAATATAATTCAATAGTTAAAATATTATGCAATTGGTAGCCAGAATCACACTATAATTCAGGTGTCCTAACCATTCTGTTCTGTGATTGGTTGTTTCTATAGTCTAGTAGGTGGGCTAATTCAGTGTGCTGGGGAACTGGATGATCAGAAATGACAAACTGTCCTTCATTCTGGCAGTATACACAGATGTAGCTAAACATGTAGTGGCAATGATTTCACTTAATGTAGCATCATATAAAAGATATCCGATAATATAATGCTTTCCCATCAAATAAGAGTTACAGGTAATTAATTTCACATTTAACTTCAAAACCATTAAATAGAATATAATGGGTTGAATTTTAATCTCATTGTCAGTGAAATGATTGTGCAACACCTAAAATCATTTTGAATATTTTGCTGATGAAGATCTGTACAACTTTATTATTGTTTTGTATGCTGAATGTTATTGCAGCATAGCGTTATTTGTGTGTTTTGAATTGATAGTAATTGTATGTCATATTTGGCCTGCTTTAATATATTATTTACTGATGAATTATGTTGAGCTGAAAATGGAGGACCATGTTAAATGGATCAAGTCTGATAATGTGTGTGGGTGTTATTTCTGACTTATTATTTCTTTATTTTGGGTTTGTAATCAATATTAGTAGTGTACTTCTGAACTCTTCTTCAGTATTATACTGGTATATGTTAATAACTTGGAAATAGTATATAAATATATAATATTTCATTACAAAACCACCAGCATTCCTGTAATAGATTAGCAGTTTATGCAATTGTGTGCATTTTCTGCTGGTTGAAAGTTAAATTTGTAGAGCCATGATATATACCAGGCATTCTTTATTCTTAACTCTTATTTTGAGGAACATTTTTTTCCACATCAATTATTATTAATGTTTTGCTTGTTTTGCATGCTATCACCTTTAATTAACCACCATACAAGGTGGTCTTTTGTGTACAAGATAATGCTGTTATTGTTCACCACAAGGACTGTACCTATCTGGGATGTAATGGCTGTTTGAACATATCAGATTGTTACTGAGTAAACAAGATGTCTGATAACAAACCCAAATATTGCTTTATTGTCATTAATAATGTTTTATGGAACCTTACTAGGAGTGAATAAGTACAGTTGACTTTTAGCACCTAAGCTATGCTGCATATTATATACTACATATGCTATGCTCCCTGTGTGGCTCAGAAGTATTGACTTGGTAACCTCTGTCCTCATGTATGTCATAAGTAAAAACTAAAAAACGTGATGTGGTATTAAACCCAGCTATCAAGCTACTGGACAGTCCTCCATAGTTACCTTTACACAATAAGATGCTTGAACACATGAAAATTAATAACACTGTCTAGAAAATCTTCTCTCTAAACTACCTGTGAAAACTCAGCTTGGCTATTGTGGCTGATATCTTTGACCATTTTTCATATGAAATATTGAGTCATGTTGGTTGCTGTATCATAGAGGTAAATGGCTAGCTAGTAACAGAGAAAATTGACAAATTTGCTTGGCAATAAATATCAAGAACAAATCAACACTTTGGTTTTTCATTCGCTAGCATTTGTTCTTTTACTTTGAATACTATGCAAAACAAGATATTTCCAGCTGCCTTGTACATAATTAAGTATGAGGCCACATCATAAACCATAAAACACATGACAACATAAAACCTCACCTGAATCATTTTGGGAAGTTAGAAGTAAATCAGATTACATCATGTATGCAATGGCTTAATGCGCTGAAACAAATAAGCCATCATGATTGTAGTAATTATTGGTCAGTATATCAGAGAAATTATTAAGTAGACAGATTGAATATTATAAATATATTTTATTAATACAACTGAAGATTTATATGTATAATATATAAATGACTTTTTTCTTTCAGTTATACTCAGATAATTTATGGACATTTCTTAAACTTGTTGTCAATATATTTTTGAACAGAAATTATCAAACATCTTGTGATGTTATGGATGTTAGTGAAAAAAGCGAAATGCAGAATTTAATTATGTTATCATCTTTTTCTGTACCAAGTATATGATGTTCTGTATCTAGTATTTTGCTGAGATACATTTATAATATATGTTATGAGATGTGATAAAATGTATGGATGTGTAATGGACTAATTTGATGCCTAGTGAATACTGTAATTTATTTAGTGTTCTATAATGAAAATGGAAACTCTTCTTCAAAATGTGGTAATATTTGTTAGAATATTTAAATCAAAAGAAAAGATAATAGTAAGAGAAACTGGGAAAGACAGATTGAATGAAAAGAACATTGTTTAAACAGAAGTCCCCTATTGAGAATATTCTCCACACACAGTATACAGGTTAAGGCGTGGCCACATGTATTATTACAGTAGCTTAGAATTCAAAATCGGTATAAAGATACACATGGAAACAAGGAGATCTATATTGAGGTTAGTGAACCCAGTGTTGATCAAAAGAAGGAGGGACTGTGCTTCCCATAGCATGAAGTTAGTTCATACAACATGCATGTACATCTGCCAGTTTTTTTACGATCACCGGATCGCTCACTGCAAAGCTACTGTACTGGATTTATTCCGGGGAGTACCAAAAAGGTCCAGATCCGTTTCGGTGACCTTGTTATACCGTATTATTTAGAATACTATAGTATTCAGCTAGTATCAGATGTCCCAACATCCTCTTCTTCTGGACTGCAGCCATCTAACATCAACAGGGACGCTGTAGGTGTTATGTTATCATAGACCACCAGACACATGACTAGAGAGCACTAGCTATCATCTAGATGTTTTAACTCAGCAGACATATTAATAATAAACCTCAGGATGTGGATATTTCTGTTTCCACTTTATTGATTGTTGATATTTCGGACGCGCTCCTCTGCTTCATATAAATATAGATATGTCTCTGTTTTCTGGAGTAGATTATAAAACACGTGGTGAAGTTTTAACAAAGGCACTATTTCAGGATTAACTTTTTTGCACCCAGAGGGCACCACAGTCTGTGCCATGCACCAGTAACTTGATATAATTTCATTTATACGGAATGAAAAAGGTATTCATCAGCAGTGGCTATAGTTAAAACATTTGAACATTTGCGGGATACATCCAATTGAAATGTAATTTAGTGTGTGTGTTTAACACAAACTAAGATTATATTGTCCTGTAATCCAATTCATAATTAAACCAGCCATAATATTTCAAACTAATGTTTTACTTGGTTAGATTTGGTAAATGTCAAGTTACTCGGTCGAATGATATGTATGCAGAACGTGAGCGCTGTCTTGTGTGCCTCTGTTGAACTAATGGTGTGGCATTTCAGTCTTACGTGTTTCGGTTATAATAAGATTACTTCCATCAACAGCTGAATAATGGATCCATTTATGACCAATGTAAAACCTTTGATACACGTGTATGATGGATTCAAATGATTCGAGTTAGATTGTATCTCTCCAGGCTGCTCAAATGCATATATCGCTTTGTTTTACAGTTTGCTTCAAGCATTGATGGGTTGTCGTTTTTCTTAGAAGGAATCAATGATTGTGCTCATGATCAGTTACACATTTTGGCGACCTTCAGGCTTCACTATATATTGTCATAGTAATCTCTAGGTGGCAGCATATGCATTGCCTATCGCCATGTCACACAGCGTTTTTCTATGATACTTGTGGGACATATGGCTTGTGGGACTTCCACGGACATTTTCTAATGGACAGATAACATCAACTGTGGTATGTATTAAGGTAACTACACACCAGTCAAGTACTTTATGTCTTTCAGATCTTAAGCATCCACCACCAATGGCCACAAAAACCACCAGCAGGTATGAAAGCTAGATGACTGTAACATATTTTCTTTACAAAGACCAATTAAGTGACCAGCCAAATACCTTGTGTCAGTGTAATGGCTTATTTTTTCCATTAGACGATCAGTTTAAATGGTGAAAGCCTTCCCAAGATCGGTGTTGCCAGACCAGACCCTTAAAGCTGCATTGAAATCTTAATGTAAGTCTACTTTAGGTTCCAGACAAGATATGTTCTTTAATTAAAGCAGGCTGACTAGGTGCCAGGCAACACACACCTATGTCAGGTATGCAAACATCAGTATATTTTCACAGTCGAGGACTCGGCCAAGGCTTAATAGTGACTTGGCCAAATCTGTCTCAGGATAGAATATTGTTTGCTTTTGTGATTTTGTAGTATTTTGATAGGTATGAAGCTTGTATATGTGTCAATACCTTGATACACGTATACTGATCATTTATTAGCTGGATATAGACAAATAAGTTTAACTTTAGTGCACACATCATTAAATATTGTTCCTCATAATGCAACAGTTCGTAGAAATGTATAGAAGAGTTTTAGTAGAGAGAGAGAGAGAGACTGTGTGTGTGTGTGTGCGCGCGTGTGTGTGTGCGTGATAGTTCTCACTCCCACCTCAGATATCGGCAGAATTACATTGAAATTGACGCTGACTATGCTCTTTTTCCCAGCTGCTGTGTGGGCACAGGAAGCATTGACACATAATCTTCAAAATGACACTGACCCCACCAAATGAAACATGTTCTGTCCACACTGATTTAAACTAAAACAAACAGGCATTATCTCTCAGCATGTGGCCAGTGAATCCATGTCTGAAAGGCCATCTTCTAAAGAAGGTCAGATGTACAGGTTTAATTGTTCCTTCAGTTAAATCCAGGTACACTAGTGCTATTTTAGTGGGCTATTCAATCTGACTTAGATCCTCACTCATAGTCATAGGGTTAAATAATCTATATGCACCTTGTTGACGTACTAACCAGCAGGTATCCAGAACTTTATTCATTCAGCAATGGACACTATTCACCTATTGTCAGAGTTGGCTGTCATAATATTACTTTATTAGCACACAAAAGCAACTTTGTATCAGGCAGCAGCTAGTCATAGAAGAACATTAATATGGTAATCATAGATTGGACTAATTACTGGACAAATGACAACTTTATCTTAAAACTAACTTTTGTTTTCATTGCCTTATCTGGGTGAATTACGCCACTCCCTATCTCTCTCTCTCTCGCTTCCCCCCCCTCCGGTACCAGTGTTTTTATGTTAGCCCTGGCAACTGATCAGAAATACATATGAAGCTCATTGGGGAGAGCTATTGTCCAATATTATGATACTTCTAATTATTGGCGGGGGGGGGGGTTGATATACAGGTAGCGCAGCCGATGTGGCCTGCATAATGGTCCATCCTTTTGCTTGATTACAAGTATTTAGACTTGTTATTAAGCCACTATGGTGAGGACCATAGGGTAGTTGATCTGTAGTTAGTTAGGCAATAATTCATTTCTGCTCTGTAATTTCTGATTATTATCTAACTTCCAGTCTGGTTATTAAGCCCTTCCCCCTGGTGCGGCCGTGCATATTGATCTCTCCTTACCAAGTTCTGCACTAGCTGATTGACTTCAAGCAAAAACCCTGCTAAATGTTGAAACCTTAAAACAACAACACTAGCAGGCCAACACCTGGAATGAATTCATTCTCATTAGGGAAGTCAGGGTGCGTCTGCAGGAAAAATGTAAAGGTGGAAATTTTGTTTCAAATTCCTTACTAGTTGTGAACTTGAACTGGCAAACGACCTATGAAGTGTGTGAATTTAATCCCAGCTAAATGTTTGCCTAATTGCTCAGGTGTGGCCATCCCTTAACACCTGCTGGTCTTAATCTCTCATTGCTTCAGTCACTTTTGGTTCTGATGGTTTTGTTCAGCTTTATCTACTTATTTGGTTCAGAATTAAACTGGGGGCAGATGATAATGGGGCGTTTGTTGATCTCAGCAGCACTGAGTGAACATCTTCCTGCTTTGATTTCACTGCTTCATTTACTGTGTTAATTGTCTGTAGAAGTGTCACTGGCTGACCATGAGAAACTGCAGTAGTTCACCACCATTGACTTCTAATTTAATTAGATGAAAGAAAAACATCTCCAATTTGCCTGGTCAAGTTATTTTTGTATGTCATCCTTAGCTAATCACATTATGCCAACTAATATTTATAGCCCTTTCAAGTAGTCTTAGGTAAAATATTCTATTGACAAACCATGTTTATGAAAGTGGAATGCATTTAGTTGATTTGTTAAATAAGGAATATCCATCTTATAAATGCTAGCATTAGTCTATATATTTGTTTATATGTTGTTGTAACTCGTTTGCCAGTTGCAGTATCTTATTGTGTTTTATTCAATAATAAAACATATAAACCTATTTAACTCTATATAGTAAAGACTATTTAGATTTAGCAGTTGTTTTCATCCTGTCCATCTAGAAATAAAATTCAAAGACCCCTATAACTTATCAGTATTACAGTTTGGGTCTAGGTGTTGTTAATACAATTTCTACTTGTTTGTTTTATCTTTGCATTTTGGTGGGTTTTTGTTCCTTCTGAATATGTTCATTGTGGCAGGTTTATTACATGTCTTCACATAAAGTACTATGCCATGAAGAGGGCCATAATAGTGCTTAATGTCACTGTTGGTTCTTAGCAATAATATTTTACAGGAGAAGATATACAATAAATGTGCCAAGATATTTGAACACAAAATATTTTGGGTCAGTCTGAATGTAGTTAGCCATCACACTGAGAATCATTTATATGTCCCCTTGGCCTATCCCCCCCCCCTCCACATACACAGGCAGACAATGTATAGCGTTGTATTATCAGAACTATTGTCCAGCTGATGGCAGTCAGGTGATAACATTGATGGCTTCAAACTGGTTCAGAGTCACACAGTAAAAAAAAGATAGTTCTACTTTCATGTCAGCCAGTTATTGTTATAGTTATATGTGATATTTAGCCTTTGATGACTTTTTGGGGCCAACTATTGTGTGTGAGTACACAAGCTGGAGTAAATATTATTTATCCTGCATCATATTGGATTTCAAATAATATGTCAAATAGACAACCTATTGAATAATTGACTGTCTTCTCTAAAAGCTGCTGTTAAAATGCCTCCAATTATTTATCAACGGAGAGACATTTAGTAAACATTATGATGTAAACCAAGCTCATATTTTAACCAGAACTTGCCTTTGTGTATGTCAGCTTGCCGTGCGTTGTTACATGTTGCAGGTGAACTGTGGTTCATTGGTCCCTTGTATGTATACGGCTATTTTTTACACGTTACACTGCTGAATGGTGCCCTGGAATGTTTGGCATACCACAACAACATAAGTTATCATTATAGATATTGGGCAGGTTAGCATAGCGAACGTGTGGTTGTGTATAGGCCTAGAACATACTGTTTTACTGAGCTGTCGCCATGTGTCTAAACATCCCATAACACAATCATCACAGCATGAGTAGAGTTCAAGTATCCAAGTAGTAGCATATTCCCATGATCCAGAGGTGTCATCTGGAAGGGTACACCTAATTGGCTTATGTCAGTTATCTGGATAGGAGACTACGATACTTTTCAACAAATTGATAAAACAGTGAAATTTAGCTTAGATTTAGCTTAGCTTAGTTTTTAATATCTAACAGTGTGCAGAAACCATAGATATACTATGAAGGATGTGAGTAAATAAATTAACGGGAGAGAGAGAGAGAGGGGGGGGTCATCTATCCTTACTGGGTGTAAATATTGTTATGGCAATAATTTTAGATGACCATTATTTCAGTTTACCTAACATTCATATAAGTAATTATAACCACACAGTAGCCTATAGTACACTTAAAACTAAAACAGTGATCAGGAAGGTAAACTTAGTACAATGCCACGCCTCATTACAAAGTGTGGAGGGGGGATCTCGCTACTATTGTCATCGTTGGTGCATGAATGGCGGCAAGAAGCTATTATATTATTATACATGACACTTCATCTATATTTAGCAGCATGAATCATTTCTGGGGCTCTGCCCAGTCGGATTTTTAGGCGGAGAATTACCAGTGTGGGAAGAGCTAGAACCGGTGACGCTATGAGGAGGGGGTGTGCCGGGGGGGGGGTTGAGATAGATGCCTGACGGAGGCATGGTTACATTCATCTGGGATGTTGTACATTCATGAAGATCACATTTAATGGAGTGTTGATTGGCTGAAAGCTAGTTGGCCCGGTTACACCGCAGCGGCCGGTTGTTGAGCTCTGATTGGCCAACAGCCTGGTTCAATGAGACTCGCCGGTGTAGGAGGACCGGCAGTTATAAAACCAGCCTGATAACCTGGCATAGACCGTGGTCTGTGTTGGGATGGTGAAAGTGAGGGCCAATAATTTTTGCCTTTTGCCCGCACGCATAGATACACACGTGCGCATCCCGATGACTGGGCGATCAACTGGCCAGCGAGACGCACGTGTAAAAATCGCGTTGTCGCAGGGTTTACGATCCCGATATCCGAACTTGCCGCTCCTGTTACCAAGGAGAACTTCGGGACAAGCGATCTCTCGGCACAAGGACACAGTGTAAACCAGCGACGGCGGCGGCGGATACCACCAAAACATTCCATTCTTGGATGCATTGTTGTAATGTGTTGTTTATCTGTGTTGTGGATACAATGCATGAGGCCGATGCGCATGCCGAGCTCTGATATCACTCGCATGCTGTCGGCGAGCCACCGGTTGCTTAGCATCATAGCCGATGCTCATCACAGTGGAGTGATCTAGTCACTAACTGACTTAATGTTACCCTGCATTTCAGGAAGACGCGGATCGATTTTGAAGTCTTTGGACAACACCAGGAAAGACACAGGTGATAACAGTATCATACTTATGTTAATTTGTTATGTAGGTGATCTATGTTATGTTTACTTGCTTTATGTGTTTGTCAGCTGGACATTTACTTTTCCTGTCAAACACGTGGTGCTGATGACTTTGCCTACAAACGGACCCCGTCTGCTCACTGTAGATTGTACATTTAACATTGCCGATGTTACTTATCACTTATGCCTTTCCGGTGTTCTGATTGATTATAAAAATGTATTGCCAGTTTGGAGGGCCTGTGAAAACATTGGAAACAGCCTCCTCAATAGCAGCATCCTACCCACAATGTGCTACTACTGTTAGCAGGCACTATTGCCGGTATCGGTGTAATTTTAGCGCCCGGCTAAGCACACTACACTAGCGAGCGGTGCTGCCGCGGCTTGACTTGAATGCACTCGGTTGGCCGGAGGTTTTTTCCGAGATGATTCACAGGCGAACCACGTGGCATGTCAGACTCCCACACCCATATCGGTGTCTGTGGCCCAGGTTTCCTAAACCAGTTCACAAGCGGGCCATCATCATCCATGCTGTTGGTGCTGGGCCAGACCGGCAGAGCGCCGCCACTCGTCTGGCGGGCATGTGGCGTGCAAGGATGGCGACCGAACTCGGCCGGATGGTGCACCTGGCGGAACACCAACAACGATGTCAACGGCCTGTACTCAGGCTCGGGCACTGTGTTACACACCTGTGTGCCAATTGGCTGACCAGTAAACTAACCGGTGAAGTGGACATCCAATCAATATTGTGAAAGTAAGTTGCGCGGCTCGTCACTGGGCCATCATGCTTCACGGCTATGCTGCTCTGACGTATACGGCGTGTATAAGCGTGTTTAGAAGACGGGAGGATCTTTGTTATCGCAGCCGTGTTGCTAGCTGATAACGCCATTGTATTCATTGTGCAGGCTAATGAGCTTACCGGCCATAAATGCTCGACTGATAACAAAAGCCTGTTTGCCTAAGGTGTCCACTTAGGCATGCAACGCATACCACGGCCTACAGTATCACACCTGACGCCGGTCAACATCTGACAGCCAGCCACGCGTAAGTTACTTCAGTGGATCAAGTACCTTTGTAGGACTTAAGTGTCTCATTTACGACGCTCAGTCCGTTGAAAACACTAAAACCATTTGGCCGGAGACGTGCCTTGGCCATTGACATTCTAGTGATGGCTGGTCACAAACAGTTTAAATAAGCCTTCAGAATTGGGTGCTGCGATGTTTGATTTCCGCTAACATTACTCTTATGTCCTGAAGAACACCTGACTCAGGAGATCAGGAGATTCATTATAAATTAAAACTCTTTATGAAAACGACACACATGGTGGCAATTGTTAACGCAATAACGGTGATGCCACTTGGTGACTAGAAGGATCAGCTACGATTTAACCATTACGAACATCCTTCAGTTGCGGTGCGCAACGGCTATGACATTCCACTGACCTGTGTGTATGTGTGTAATACACGGACAAGAGAAGGTGACTGTATCTTACAGACAGAATCTCTTCCACAACTGACCCATGGTACAAGCTGGTAAGGGCTCTTTCAGTCTTTGTATAAGTTAGATGACATTTGTTCTAATGTGGACTAATCCCTTTCAGCTTAGCATAATGTTTGAGTGGTGCTTCTTTTCAGCTCTGTTGATCTAGGTAGATGGCCATTTGGTAATCCTAGATGTCCAGCTTTAATCCCGGGAGTTAATTTCTTTCCTTTCTAGGTTAGTTGGGTCAGCCAGTGCATGTTTGTCCAGACTAAACAAAATGGTTTGTCTGGATCATGACCCTGGCTAAATGAATATACTTGGACTAGGACCTGAGTAATGACGCTTCTGTTTGGTCAGCTAATTTTAGCCTTATTTTTTTGCTTTGATGGGGGGGGCGGGTTGGATTTGAAGCAATTTCGATGTTTGTTTTTCTCAGTCCCCGCACAGGAACAGTAAATGGGGGGGGGGTCTTTGTATCTTACGTTTTCTTCTTTCAGAAATGAAACTGGCTTCTGACATTTTGGAAGATCCACGCTTCTGGATGGCTCATTTCCAGGACGTTTAGTCTTTCTGACTGCAGTGTGTTGTATAAAATGTATCGGTTATTTGTAGAGCTGGCATTTTTGTGATGTTCTTAAGTTGCTGCTCCAATCCTAAGCAGATCCCAGCCTCCGCAGACTCGATGTCAAGAGATTTAAATGTTTTAGAACAGAATGAACATTTATCAGGGCCAAGCCGAAAGAGGTTACCCATATTATGGCATATACAGTGTGGGTTACACGTAATACATCAGAGATGTTATCTGGATTTTGGTGTTGTGCACAGTACCTTTGTGCAACTGCTGCTTTGCATATGAAAAGTGGAACGTGCGTGATTAAAATTTAAGATAATCACCGCCATTTACATTTCCTCGGGTCATGCACCATTCTTAACAGCCAAGCCATTCAGTCATTAAAATACCTCGGATGTTTGTGAAGAACACGCTATGTGTTTGTATGTTTGGTTGTTTTGTAGGACGCCTTTTTTCTTGGCAGACTTTCTATATTTGTAGCCAGTTTCAGTGAAAGCTACAGTACACAATCATGCTATTATGTTTTGGCGAACGAGTCAATATATTTTCCACGGTGTTACCATTGTATGAGTCATAACCAGTGGAAATTACTATGTTCAGAACAAACAACCGGTACCTTTAAAAATATGGGCGTTATCCAAATTATTCTCTCCTGATATTTCCTAATGTGTGTCTTTCTTCACTCGCTATGATTGACATATATTGCTAACAATGCCAGCTTGTTTTATTCGTTGGGACTATGTTTGCTGCAGTTCCAATTCAGTTGGTGTGTCGCTAGTATTAAGGGTAGAATTGTGGTGGTATTAGTACTAGGGTTATGTGTTAAAACTTTACCCCGTTTAGAAATGTGTCAATATGTGACCCGGGCCTGGACGTTCAGTTGAAAATGTATGTTAGCATGGTGGCGTTGTCCATTTAAAAGATGCTGGTGCCGTCCAGTATGGACTGTTATCACATAATGAGTTTATCGCATGAGCTTCTCGTGATTCACGGCAATACTTCGCGGAGCTGGCCAGCAAAACGGAACTCAGATCGGTTCTGGATTGAATGAGTAAAGGTCACGTCTCGGCGGGAGACTGACATCTGGTATGACGGAACACGGCTGAGGCATTATCAGTCATAAGTTAGAATTGTAATCATGGTCTTTTGCCACCAGTCACTAAACAGTCGGGACCTTATGATTCCTGCAGTCTGGCTAAGCCACCGAATTGTTCCGCTGATCGACTGATTTACTTGGCCGACCACGTAATGACCCATGCCCGGGCCGCTTTACTCCGCGTTTTGCGCTGCACGTTGCCCAACCTGTAGGATGGTAGGAGTGGACTTATAGCCCCAGAGACTGTAGATCATTCTACATCAGAAGAGCACGTAGGTGCCCCAGCGCCTTCTACAATTTGTAGGCGAGAAGCTTGTGATCAACGCCAATAGATCACCATCAAGTTGGAGATCATCAAAATAATAAGCCGTATTTATCCATGATGTGGCGAGCTGGTGGCCTGCGCCACGAAACTTACGCCAGGCCGCTGACGTTCAATGTGTTGTTGTGTCAGAGGTGGCGCAAGCCTATTTCTGGTTTCGTGTTGGCACATGAATCACCAGGTGGTGTCAGGTGGTGCCTTGTTAGGCTTCCGGCAATGAGTAGCCTATTTAGATGCAAGGTGTATTTCAATGAGCCAGTAGCCTTGAACACTAATACTCGTCATTATTATAAGAAATCGTATTCTTCCTTAAATACCTCGGTTGCGGGTGACATGATCTCATTTGATTACAGTGAAGTGGGCACCATTCAAATCTTAAACTGACACCTCTCGTATCTGGTGACCCACAACAGAGACCTGTGTGAACAAGTCAGCTTTTCAAACAAACAAACTCCGGGTGCTTGTGCCTACCTTAAGGATCCCAAGTTATCAAGTTAGAACTGATATAAAGAGTCGGGTAGTAGGGGAGTAGTGTCGGGGTACTGAAATTGCAGTCAACCGGTATGTTGAATTGTGTAAGCCAAATAGCATTGGTTAATAAAACAGAACAACCCGTAGAAAAGATTTTTTATAACAAGGGCATCTAGCCTGATCCAGATGATAGTGTACTGTGAATATGGAACTGATGCTGGTAAACGAAACCAAAACTTGATTAGAATCAATTAAGTTTGAGTAAAGCCATTTGTAGTTAGCTAGCACCGGGAGAGCTGGATAACGTGGGAGCAGGCAGGTGAACGTTTCCTGTTTATTTCGCTGTATTTGGACTCCTGTACCTATCAGGACAGTGCACTTGGATGGCTGTGTTCAGTTTTTGAACTGGCCACGGTTAGGGCGTTTAACCGTTAAATAAGAAATCTGTTCCAGCGTGCTGAGAACTATATTTAGGAACGTGGTCGTCTAGTGATAGTGAAACAAATATGTAGGTTAGGTACTTTTCAAAGATAATGGCGAAACTAAGAGCATAAGGCAAATATACACCTGTCAGTATTAGTATAGTAGCAATTGAATATTAGATTAATGCCGCTTCTTAGGTCATTCGGTGTGGGGTTGGATAAGAAATGAAACATCTGTATCCTTGTGTGCGTGTGCGTGTCCACAATGTGCTGCCATCCATCTTTTCTATTATGTGCTATGAAACGTGTTCTGATCAATACTCGCACTTTACAGATGCTCTGGGTTAAATTATGTTGCTGGACCGGTACCAGGTGTGACCCAGAGTGATTTGGATAGCACTGGGGTCGTTTACCGTGAATGTGGATCTTCCGTTCTGAATAAACACTTTCATGTCTACGGATCAAATTACTTGCGCATAGTCACCCGCTAATTGTTGACTGGTTTTTGTAATAGTTGGAAGGAAGCCTTTATGCCAGACCCCATCCTGTAAACATACATATAGAACTAGCCGTGATACGTTCGTGCCATTAGTTTGTGTACACAGTATTGAAATATCAGCTGCTTCACGGTTGAAGTACGGGTCGAACATTGGTAAATAAGAAGCCATAACATGCTACATAAATCATGTTGGTTATCGTGAGTTGTGGCAGCTTTTAATACGGCATCCAACTCAATCAGCAACAATGATGATATAAAACAAGCAGGCCAGGAACTGTTCCATTTTATTACATAAATGAATTCTGGTGTGATGTCATGGCGTGAATGAACGCCGACACCTGTATTTCTACCTGGCCCGATGTGTGTGTGATGAGCTGGTGTCTGTGATTAGTGTAATTTTTCGACGAGAGCCCAGTCACTCCAGTGGCCAATAATAGCCACCCCAAACGGTAGTCATCCATAGATGATAGACGCCTCCGAGCTGCCGCCATGGTGTTTTCCTTTCCAGCCAGTTATAGGTAGAAGGTGTCTAAAGCCGCTACGTAGAAGATGAATGCTCCCTCCCCAGAGGTTGTCATAGTAATCAAATGATGGCTACTAGTACGTCCTGGTACCAACTGCTGCCTCCCAGGACTCCTCTGGTCACTTATTATGTAACAGGGAAGGCCATAGCTGTGGCTTGAGGTGATTAATATACCGTAATTAATTACATTATCGGCAATAACCTTCACACACGCACACACACACGTTTTATTTATAGATCATAATTTGGTATGTATGTATACCGAAATATCTTTCCACAGTTGCGTTTTTGTTAGCTTAAAATGGTTCTCTCTCTCTCTCTCTCTCTCTCTCTCTCTGTGTGTGTGTGTGTGTGTGTGTGGCATGCGTTACAGCATTATTGTCAGTAGATAATTAACTATAATGATATTGTCTTCAGTGGGTTAACGACATCTTCTGGAACAAGAACCCACCAAATTGTCCCCAATGGCACAGATGTTCTGCCATCAACGACTTTCTTGTTATATGTTTAACTCGGCATTATGTCCCGTCCCTGGCCAAAAAAAACCACACCGTTAAAGATATATAGATCTTTGTCGTTGTGTCCAAAGTGGTGGGATAGTGGCATTGATAGTGCTAAAGGTTTGACGATTTCCCATAAATATTCCGTGTGTTTGACTTCACCTTTACCCGGTCTCAATGTGCCACCCATTGGCATCCATATTTACTCTATCACTGGCACACACTGCCACTGGTTCTCTGGCTTGATGCTATTAGCGGATCAATATCGGAGTGAATTCAATTACAGCAGATTGACTTAATTGGTTTGGAGAATAACAGTGATGCGGCGTTGTTTTCTTTCTATGAACACGTCCGTACTGAGATAAATAATTAATATTACCAGATGCCAGGTGCTGAGTAATTTGCCCCAACAAGAGCAACATAAACTGGCTATGCCATGGTATGGATATGTCACACCTTGCTGGAACATCACCGTTGATAGAGCATACTCATCTCGTGCTATTTACGTTCGTTCTTCGTCGCCCTATGGTTTGCGTATTATCTTCATGGAGTGTTTTGCATATTATCACGGTAGCGTGGTATCCCTGACCGTTGGTCTACATACAACCGTATCATTCCAGGAATGTATGTGTGTGACACTGTGTATATGTAATAGTAATACACATTATGTATGCAGTGGCTGGCCAACCTTCAGCCCCCTACTGTCTGACAATGCACTACATAATCCAGTGTTCTCTGCCACTAAGTCCGGTCCCCAACCAAATCAACCAACTAATGTCATCCCCGAGGATGGTATAATACGCATATAGAAAATTGATGCTTCAATGTCAGATTGTCCGTTTTGACAATATCCTTGTATTAGCCCCGTCCCGTCGGATTGGTTCGGCCGTAATGCGTATGAAATGTGTCCAAACGCCAGGCGGGCAGGGCAGCCTCCCTGATATTTGCTCCATTCCATTATATGGGTTTTGGAAGACCCAGTCCTCGTCAAGATTGGGTAGGTCTTCACGAACTGGATAACGCCGAATCTGTAACCACCGACACTTGGCTGGTGTGGATGTACTTTCGGACAGATTTAAGGCCCCCCGTAGACTCATTTCTTAGAAGTAAATGCCACCAGAAGTTGGCCTAATTTGACAGTATTGTAAACGTTGACACCAGTGGTAGGAGGCAAGATATCGGTGATACATGGCTTGCGTATAGAAACAGACCAAGTCTGATAGCTGAGAGATAATGTAGCCGATATATATATATATATATATATATATATATATATATTGTCTACTGTTATCGGGATGTCACATGCTAGGCTGACCACATCAGAACTAGCGTTCACAATAACCGTGGCCTGTAACTGGTCAGGGAAGAATCTAATAGTGGTAGCTTTATCATTATTTTTAACTGCTGTCGCTATTTTGTTTTAAAAAGAATCCTTGTAATCTGAGTTTACACATATAATTGCAGGTTATGTGCTGAGAGTTTTACTTATATGTTTGCATAAGTTTATGTATATATATATATATATATATATATACAGTACCCCTATGTCTGCATGGAGGTATGTATCGACGCCTTTGTCCGCGCTTGTGGTATCTGTCTACACCTATGTGTATGTCTAAGGCTGTAATACAGACATAGAATATACATAAATGGGTGTGGATATGACTGATGTGGGAAGAAGGAAAAACCCACTGATTTGTGGTCTATATATAGATCAGTGCCTCGTTATGCGTCTAGGTCAGTATCGCCAAGTCTTACCACTTAAGTGAGTAAGAAGCTAGCTGTATTACTCACTATTCTGTATTAGTTTTGTTGTACTATTATGTATGCTACCAGTTCACTATTTTATAACATCATTAGGACCAATTATGCCAGATATATAATCAGATTTTCTGCCCCTGGGTTTGGTCGAATTTGAAGGTTTCTTGGAAATGTCTCAACGCACTGCCCCGCGCGCAGCCAGCGTGTGGGTGTGCTTGTCTTCGTGGGTGTGTTCAGTAAAAGCGAGGGTTGAATCCTATGGCAGACCCGACTTTGATGATGGGGGCTGTGACGGGTTAGACGCTGTCTGGCACACATCTGCTCTGAAGCAAGCAGATCATTTTCCCAACAAAACAATGCCATGTCTGTTATGATCTGTGAAGATAATGTCATGTCGGTACAAAGTTTGTTGTCAGAAATCTTTGTCTGGGAGACAGCAGTCTAGGCTGACCTCCCGCCTGACCAACCTTTGACCCGTGCTCTTGCGTTAGGCTGTTCTTGGTGGGATCACTAGCACCACTTCAGAAGGGTGTGGGCGTTGAATGGGTCTAGGATGAAGTGTGTGTGTGTATATATATGTGTCCATTGAGATGATTCATGTTATATACATTCATACAGTATATAGGTATGGATCTAAGCATATATATATATATATATATATATATATATATATATGAATCATCCCAAATCTACAGAGTTTTACACCTAATTCAAACCATTTACACCCATCCCATTTCCATTTTTGTTTACTCATATAAACCTACCATTCGCTGGTAATGGATCTGCCGGTTCTCATGGCAAATAGGTTATTCATATCAGCAGCGCGAAAAACAGAGGAAATATGGTAATCCTACAACTAGCATTTTCCAGTTTCTGTAATTCAACTAGTAGATACAGAGTTATTGACTTTCAAAGTGGCTGTCAAATAGACATTGGAAGGTGTTCTGTCCGACTAGTTTGTGGGTGTCAAAATCACTTTGGCTGAAAGTGAATATTTTTGGGCAAATGGCTTATGAGGGCCCGGTCTGTGCGTGCGTGTGCGTGCGTGCCTTGTTTTTGTACTCCTAAATATTTTAACTGATGAGTGTACAGGATAAGACCTCCAATCAGTATATCTTGCCATTAAGATAAACGATAAATAAAAAAATGAATTGACGAGTAAAGACAAAAGGCAAAACTATTTTTATGGAAATAAATTGTGAGTTATGATGAATGTGGCTTTGGCTCGTAACATGTTGCTGAAATGGCTCATTGTTGCACCATATGTTGCCTTGGTGACAGCAGAATTGTGTTTATCTTGTTTGGTTAACACAAACAGGATGTATTTGTATCTCTGCAACATGATCGTATAAAACATCACCATATGGCAAGACTGAATGAATATTTAAAAAATCCATCATATATCTGTAGAATTTATATTTTTGCCAAAATGTTCAAATTGAATCAGCGTGCTAACTTCACTACTGGATGCTTGTAATGGCCTTAAAATGTTCATATTTCATTCCAACTAAGTTAATGATCGCTGCACTGTAGCTTATATAAGCATTGTTTGGTGGTTTGTAATGTAGATTGGAATGCAGCTGTGTAATACAATCATCAGATTTTACTTGCGATATGATCATTATAAACAACCTTGTGCATAAAGTACTGCTTTGTATATGTGGGTATAATTCACGCAAATTCAAAACTCTGGGCTTACCAACTAGAAACACCGTGTAGAGTTGGTATCTTCTTTTTTTGGGGGCTGTTTTGTTGTTGTTAAGTAATTCGTATGAACGCTGTTCTGTATATTGTGAACGTATAATCTCCCCTTTAGACACTGCCAGTTATTTATATATTAATGATTTAGTTGATGATCATCGGTGGACATTCTGATCTTTTGTCATTACGTGGAGCCATACTGTAACACTAACAGTTCTCTTAGTTGTTCATACTTACTGAGTACCATAACTTATCATCTGGTCATATTAATATGATGTTCTGCTACCTACTTCACTGTTAGATACATTAGCCAGGCTGAATTAATGCAGCAAACTGATTAACCACCATTACTGTGATCAGTGTCGACACCCATTACTGATAATTGATGCAGTGTGAAGGCCCCCTCCTCGTACATTTACTTGTACAAATAAATATACGACCTACATATTATGAAGTCCTTTTTAGCTGACTGGCTATCTGAATATATATATATATATATATATATATATATATATATATCGATATATATGTGTGTGTTTGCGTGCGTGTGTGTCCCTGGGGTCAGCATTTGTGGGGACCTTGCAGAAGCTAACTCTAGCCAACTAGTATATATATATATATATATATATATATATATATATATAGAGAGAGAGAGAGAGAGAGAGAGATTATAAGGTATGCTATATTAATATTTAAGCATTTTGTGGGGGGGTTGTCAGTAAGTTACACCCATTTGTTAGTTATCAGCTCTTTCCGTGCTATGCTATTAATTATATGATGACTGACAGCAGTGACAACTTCTTACTCAGATCTCAGAAAGGTGTACTGTACAGTCACTCCACTTTTGGATTTTCCATTCACCATCAATATCCGCCCCCACAGCTTGGAAACTTCCACGTTCTAACTAGTTTGGTATTTGATGAGGTTTGCCTACGCCTCCAGAAAAAAAAGAGTACAAACTATTTCCTGTGTGTAGTTGGAGCTTGGCGGAGGACCCTCCTCACTGTACACGGAAATGTTACAAGTGACCTCTCAGCGTGTGGACATGGGCGGCTACATCATACAGTCCTTGTACCTGGCCAGGTGACCGCTTGTTCGGCTCGTGATAGTATAGCCTTAATGATCGGACTTCGGGCGTTCTAGCAACGCGAAGTCTAATCGTGTCACATGCACATATAGGAAATGAAGCTTAATCCTGGTATTGAATAAATCCCCTCGCTATCGTGTATCTCAGTTGAAGAGAGCCCAATGTGAAACCAGAAAGGTAGAGTGTTTATGTTACACTCACCTATCGGTAATCAAACAGCTGTTCGTAGATAAGCTATGCTCGGGCTAAACCGGCATAAGAGTTGTTAAGTGTTCTAATGGCAATATTAGACGATGAAAACCAGGTTTATTGTGCCGAGTTATCGGACGACTCTTAATATTGGGACTAGGTGCACATTTCGATTGGGATCCGCAGAACAAAGAGAACAGAACTCTAGCCGACAAATAGAGATGGCACACACCAACCCAGAACACGGCGTCCTGAACAAACACGTCGATCCGATAACCCAAGTACACGCGACTAGGTAAACATCATATTTAGGCATTACAAACACGACCAAATGGATGAACTTGGTGAACGTACAGAGTAAGGAAACCCGTGTGTCCGTGTTATTATAGCCGAGCACGATATGATCTCGCACGTCCAGCATGGAGGCTGGCCAGTGGCCTTGCCAAGAATCTTCTTCTATGTTTGCCAACATCACACATTGTCTAGGCAGTGCCGTCAACATGTCGTGGAAGTGGTTGTTGGCTTGCGGCTAAAATGAGGAGATGGGGGGATACCTTTGAGAGCGACGAGTTTGAAATTGTTTGATGTTAGCTTTGCTCGCTCGCGCGCGCACACCCAGATATACTGAAACAATGGTAGCGAATGACCTACTCTGTCATGATGTAGTTGTTGTATGTGTTACATTATGATGGCATTGGCCATCTAGCGATAGCCATTCCGGCACATTACGCCGGACCTCTGGTACTTGGAGTCGTTTATTGATAGTAAGATTGTTATCCAGTCGTTGTACGGTGTAGAACGTATAAAGGAGTCCTGTTTAATATCGGTCAACAACCGATCAATGGCTACCGTAATACCTCCATTACTAGCGGACCAATTATTTACATGATGAATTGGCCCAAGGTAACTACTACTACAGCCGCTGTACAGGGACGCTAACAATTCTGGCTTCATATGTGTCGTTCGGGAAGCTTTCTGTGCATAATGGTAGTGATAAAGTGTTTGTGAAGATGGGGATATGATCGTTTAGATATGTCATTTATTCTGTGGAACATCCACTGTCTTAAACTGGACCAACCTCATTTGATGTTCCTTGGCAGACCACTATTGGAATACTCTTCAGATAATAGATTGGATGAGACTAAAATGAAGATATTTGGTGTGAGTTTACCTTATTATTATTATTGGCAGACTTATGTTTAGATGTATTTGTTACTAGGTGGTGTCCTGTTAGTTTGAGTATTTGTTTTCTGTTGGCAATTGTCACAAGTGTCATCATATACTTCAGCACATTGCAAGTGTTTATTCATGTTTCATTGTGGTTCAACCTGTCTTGATTGTTACGATGATCACATTTTGTGTGTGATTGATTAATTGATTTACCTATCAATATCTGAAAGAGCTCAGCCAGACTTAGTCTATTCTTCACGTGGCTCAATGCATCTGATTAAATTGCATTAGTTTCTGGGATTACCATGTCCTGCTGTCACAGGTACACACACATACCTGCGAGCGCGCACCCACGCACGCACACTCCGTGTGACACAATCATCCCATTACGCACGTGATAGAATTGCTGGAAAATTACCTGTATTGGTCAGAATACAAACTCACACCAAGTGATCTGGTCACTTAGCTCGGTAAGATTGTCCACAAACTGGTGTTTACCCTGGTCTTTGCCTTTTGTCCGCTGTGAGCGCTGACCAATCACAGCCGTAGTTGTATCTTATACAAACATTCTAATGGCTAACTAACTTCAGTGGCTCAGCCGTTGAAAGAACATCCCCCTCCCTCACTGTTTAAGACAACAAAGAATACAATCACACACATTGACCATTCACTGCTGGTCACTGTACAGTAAATATTGTTCTATATAAAGGAATATCTGATGCACTAAGTGGTAGACCGCTGGTTTGTTTGTGCCCTAAAAGATGTTTTTGTTGCCGGTTTTTTTTGTCATAAAATATGGTGGTTTATCCACACCAAGTTTACAAAGCAGTTAATTTAGTCATTGTTAGCGTATTGCAGGTAACAAGATTCCGGTGCCAATCTATTATAAATACGGTTATTCTTTACTATTGTTAACTATACCGTGGACACTCGCTATTAATCATTATCTGATATTGAGGTACTCATGCATTGTGCATCTTTCATAGCTATTAGTGGCTGCTCCGTGTGCTGAGTTATTGATAAAGCAGGCGTAGAAAACCGGTGAAAATTCATTTTATGCTAACATAATGCTGTTACTAAAATAATTATGCTATGGCTTATCCCCTGACTGAAGACGTATGGTAACTTAGAAATTAATCCATGAATATTGTATAGGCATTGGTTGATGCCATCATTGTGGACATCTGGTTCTGGTTTTCGGTTATTAATTAATGGCCACTCCATGTCTGATGGCACCTGCAGGGCTAATCCTCCCCTGGCGATTCCTCACTAATTACTTCACAGAATTAGTTTTCATTCTGTTTACAGGATTAGTTTTCAAGGATGTGGATATTAATTGACTCCGCCACTGATGATACTTGAGCACTCTATTGATGTCTGTATGAGCGTAACCATATGTGTGTGTGTGTGTATGTGTGTACGCGTTTTCTTTTCTTTTGTCGCTTATTGTAATTTCATAGCAGCGTTATTAACCGTTCTCAACCCGTTTCATTACAGATATATTCTTTCCAGATTTGAAAAAGGTAACTTGTATAGCAGTTGTTATGCGGCCGTAGTTAGAGGCTTCTTAGTTAGTTAGTAGCTTGGTATAACAAAATACCAGTATTCCATTCTGTTAACCGTCCCTATTGTTTTCCTGTGAAAATTGTTCGGTTTCGTGTCTCCACTTGACATTTATCATATATGGCCGTGCTGTGCTATTCTCTACATTTAACTCTTCTGGAAACCCACTAAATGGACATTTGTAATAGTCTGGTTAATGCATGCCATCACCTACAATCCTCCCACCAGTATGTATGCATGCATAGTATATATATATATATATATATATATATATATATATCCCCAAAAGCTGCTGGTCTAATAAGTAGAGTCAAGTGTATTGACCGGGTTAGGTACTTACTCAAAGATTAATAATATATGGTCTATCTACTTAATCCACGTGGTAGTGGTGGTGGAGGTGATGGTTGTTCACAATATGCAATGAAGGATGATTTATGTCTGTACATTGTAGTGTTAAAAAGACAGTATGGAATTTAGAGGGTTTTATTACTATTTGGTGTTCGGTACAGGTAGCTCTTGTTGTTGATTAAATAGCAGTGGACGACGTCGGGCGGTATGGTATGATCGTCCTAAGTTATAAGTACGGCCTTACGCTGTGTTGGTGTTACAAAGGAAGGTAGATTATGGTTCGGTGGACTATTTTTACCTGAGTGACATCGCTGGTGGCGAGGTGCGTCCCCGCTCTGGTCCAATGATCACAAATCACAAGCAGGTAGCCAGAATGTGCTGTGGGAAGTAGCGGCGGAAAGATGGCGCCCTCTATTGCACGCCGCTGCTTGCCGTCATCCAGCGACGCACGCACGCCATCCATCCACCCACCACCGCATACCTCGGCGGCAGCGTGGGATGTTAAGAGCTGTCCCAGTCCATTGGGTGTGACCGTCACACTTCGCTGTGCAGCGAGACAGCCAGCCGTTCGTGTTATCGCGCCTGCTCTCTTTCAAGCTCATAAAATGGAGAGAGGGTCACGAAGAATACTAGGCTGCTGCTAGGATGTTGGCTGGCTGGCAAATGCCCGTCTCTCTAGTAAGGAATATGTTCGGATGTGACTGTACGGGGCGTGTTTCACCAATATCTTCAGGCAGGCAGGCCAGACTCTTTCAAGATCACCAGGAATGTGTAATTAGCCTCTAAGGCAAGTCATCCTTTCGGTGTTGTGTCTGATTTGATGTGCCTTTTTTTGGTGAACTTCTCTACCAATGACCAGTTAGTAAGCTTAGATGTCGGTATAACTATGATTGGGTACCTGCCTTGTTGTATAGGACGTCTCCCGTGAGACCAATTGGTGGCAGTCACCGGTTGTTTTTTGTGTGTGTCTGTTGCATAGAGCAATGAAAGTGATATCGGCGTCTAGCTTGTGAGGGGTGTAGTTTTAACATACGTTAGATAAAAAGCAGGCCTATTGCATGCAGGCTGCATGTGACTCTTGTCCAGCCATGTGTGTCCACGTATGCATATAGTTTTGTAGCTTTGAATTTCAGATACCGTTGTACTGTTCGCAGAGGTAAGCCATCACGCCAAAGGATATATATATATATATATGTGTGTGTGTGTGTGTGTGATAAAATTGATTTAATACATCTGTTTTAATGTTGTAATTTTGTGAATCCATGTATAAATGATAATGTGCTAAAACTGGGAAAAAATTCACCAGCACCTCAGTGACATCGGCACGAAAAGGAACAGCTGCTGTGAATTTCTTCTCTTATTGGTTGTATACATCAACAGATGTTGTTACTGACAGGATGTGTTCAGAATGTATCTGTACTAAACACTGCTTGTACTGGACTCGATGCCTCGGACCACAAGCGCACAAGCATCCACACACACACATTGCTTGATGTCCTGCACATCACCAAAGATTGGATGACATGGTGTGCCCGTACACCATGCTCTCTTTGCATCTCTATCTGTGTATATGGATCGTAGTTGGCTTGAAGTATCAGGAGATCACTGTCTGAGGGATGCATGACGATAGGTGGCCACAAGCTACACTGTCCTCTCACGGCACGTGAATCATCTCTGTGTATAGATGTTGGTAACAATTGTCATCAAGATGGAAAACTCACAACAACTACAACAGAAGGTACATGTGCAATCCAGTAACAGATTGACATGTGTCAGCAATGCCTGTTGTCACTACTGCTACCATTACTACCACTGCTACTACTGCTGCTGCTACTACTACCACCACCACCATCGCTACTGTATTACCACCACTACGTTGCTCTATCACCTGTTTAGAGCCCAGAGAAGGATAACTCCTGGTCCGATGTTACTGTAACTGCTTGTGTGCGTGTGTGCGCATGTGCATCCAATGCCACACACTGATGGGTTGCTGCCCTTGCTGGGGTGGTTTGGCCACCCGGGGGGCAGCCGGAGCACAAAGTACCGTTACAATAGCTGAACGGGAAACAAAAACCAGCCCGTATCCGGCCACTCTAGCTAGCTAGGGGAAAAAGACTTTTTGGGGGGTTCTGGCGTCATCTTACCGGACAGCATTAGACTTCTGTGTTGGCAACTTCTAATACTGTCAGGTAAAGATGTCTCCAGGGTCCCGTGACGTCATGGAGATAGCCCCGTCACATGACAGCCCACCACTCACTCCGTTAGATCCATCTCTGAGCTGGGACGACCGTACGTACACCGGTTAACATCGACACGGCCAGCCTGTGCCTCTTTCTGAACTGATCAACGTTTCTCTACAAGTCTTGTGTCTTCTTCAGTGTCACAACATTTAGTCTGTTTCTGTAGCACCTATCTCTGACAAACACACTATCTCTCTGTCCGTCAGTAATCGGCTCATGCTGAATAGCGGGGTGATTGCTCCGAGTATTCAACGTGGGGTGGTTTTCGTTAATAGGCTGACATGTATAAAGGGCCCCCCGGTAAGCCCGACTCGTGCATAGTGCTATGTTTCTGGTATCTAGGTGTATATGTAAAACCAGTGAAACTCTTACCGGTAATGTAAAGGAACGCCGATTCTCTACCTGGATTGCGTTCATCATGTCATTCTATTCGTAAGCGGTGCCGGTAATTTGTACAGAATCGTTTCTCTAGTTTATGTAAACTTTCCGGATGTTCTGCCATTAATATGTCAAACTACAAAAACTTTACTCGAAATATAAGCCGATTCCCTTGCTCATGTAATCGAACCAGAATGGCAGAACTCTGGGAATTATTTTTTAGTTTTTGTTACATGTGTATACTTCTGTGTGTATGGAATAAGCTAGTCAGTGCACTCATAAGTCACCTAAACGTCATGATTAATCAGACTGACGATTAGAAAATGTGAATGTGAAACTGGTAAATGTTTTCTGAATGTTTGTGACACGGAGATATGGGTGCTTGCTTACACACCACGATATTTTTGTGCTGCTGCTGCTGCTTCTAAAGTAGATATATGCCATTTACGGCCATCTGTTAAACTAAAGTAACAATTCACTCGATTGCTAGTGGGTTTATTAATATTTATGACCAGCCAGTGGGAGGCTATGATTATACGTGTAAAAATTGTGTAGCAACAGTACATTAGTTATTTTAAACGCAGAAATCACACCACTACCAACCAACCCCCCATCCCGCCCCCAAACCGTCTCCCTCTCACTGCCGACCCGAAATTAGCACATATTCTAAGAAAGTCTCTTCCGACCTGCCTGTACGTACAGACAAAATTTTACCTTTCAAGTCCGACTCGATTTCGTTACACGCGCCCCAAACTAGTCTAGACCCAGAAACCAGGTGAGTGAAATTCTAATGCAGTTACTCACCGCTAGACTTCATGGGATGTTTACATTCTTTCGGTTTGAGGTATATAGTCCCGGTTTTTCATCCTGTGGCGTTTTTTTATAGTTGATTGCCACTTTACATAAGGTAGGCTAGCCTCTATCTTGCTGCGTCAGCTTAGATTTGGGTTGATGTGGCACAGATAACCAGACCACAGAATTTGGGCTTCTAGTTATTTTCTTCCTTCATCGAAAGAGTTCCTTTTAGCGGTAGAAATAGCCAGTTATATCCAAAGAAAGCCCCCCCCCCCCATCCCCCCCCCCATCCATTCGGTCACCGATGGGGTGTTGCTTCTGTTTTGGGCAAACCCCAGATCTTGTGCTGGCTAATTGAATTATTCAACTTATGATGAGATCTGGCTGAACTTCCACTCAGACAGGGGATCCACACATGGCTAATTACTAAAACCGAAAATCCATATCTGGCAGACTTTCCAGTTGGATCAGGAATCCAGCTGGATAAATTTAGGATCCCCCCCCCGACCAGCAGACCACATCTGGTTAGGTTCCAAACCAGCAGCTACCAGCTTAGCATCGAATCCAGATATGTGTATCCACATTGATCTGGAATATAGATCTTGTATTTTTATCTTTGTGTTGGCTATTAATATCAATGTACTGGTTATTCTCTGCGGTGCATAGATCTCATTATTCAAACTGGGGCCATTATTGATTTTTGTTATTATTCACCCTAATTATTTACAGTCAAGGTAGTTCAGCATCGTTTAATCACTGACGTCCAATCAGCTCAGTCTTCCGTGATATGTTGAAGCGAAGTGGCAAGGATGTCGAAAATGGGCCGGTCAGTCCTCGATTACCGTAGACACATTTGTCAGGTTGGTAACACCTACACTTTGTGACCCGGCCACTGGAACAGCTGAGCTTTAGGGGGATCAGAGATCAATAAATAAATACTGGCTGACTGTTAGATATCGATCTCATTTGTCTGTGTGTAGCAATTTAATATTAGTCGATTGGTTCGGCTATTTGTTGGCCTGATGGTAATACCTTGGTAGATAGAGAGATGTGCTGAATGTTCTCTAACTGAAAGTCAATGATGTGATGATGTTCATGGGGTTGACTTGCCGCTGAACTGGATTATGAGGTACAGGGTGTGTATGTACGCGCGCGCGTATGTGTGTGGCCTTGGTTTAAATCATGTTTACATTCTTGGACTAAAACCCCCAAAAAACATGACCATTAGATTATGGTGGCAGTTGTCTCAAATAGCCAAATCGGATCATTGTTAGTCAGCGATTATCAACTTCTGCCCATTTTAGGATGGTCTTGGTTCAGTTTTGCTGAAGATAATTTCTAGGCCTACCAAATTGCAGCCACTGATAGAAGCCGCTTATCTTTTACCGAGATGGAAAAAATATAGCCCCATTGTTTTTACACCGAATGGAAGATTTCGTGTTGTTCATTTATAAATATGTGGATTGGATGGGTGTGTGTGCCTGTTTGGTGGGTGTCGTAGGTATTCGGTGTTTATGACTAACTAGGGTGCACCTGGTTGACTGTTGAACAATGATAAAAACAAATATCAGGTGTTTTGTGGCATATTGATTCACGATGATATCTAGGCGTTTTATACAATAGATCGCTGATGTGTCTTTTGTGTGTATTTCATTCTATCTCATTACCCCAGTTCCACATCTGACGAGGACAAGGATGTTTTAAGCAGAAGCTCTCTTTCTATCTCCGTTTATATATGGCCTCCACTTAACAAACAGTATCCTTCTTGTTTAAACTCAACCTGCGCGACTCGCCGCGTTGTAGTGGGCATTTTCAGAACGACAGTGAGTGCTATGTTACGTTACACAGGATCCTTCTTTTGAATGAACTGTTCAGAACGGTCTGACAGTGTGCTTCTACTGTTTATTTTTAATTATGACTTTCATCGTGGCTGTATATTATCTATAGCCACGTCACACTTGGCAAATGGGAGATTGAAGCACCGAGTATATCAGTTGGTGAAGGTGGATGTTGGCTTGGCAGTTATCTCAGTTAGTGTCTACGGTTAGAGTATTATCTAAGTTCAGAAGCATTCTGAAACGCCGATTTAATTGTATTGAGGAAAAGCATTTTAACTGTGAGGCGATCTGTGCTCTGTCTGACCAGAAGAACATCTCTAAATTTGTTGAGGGCTCTACATTTAACATTACTTTTATAGAATGGATACCTCTATTAAATATTGAATAGCTAATATTGTATAGTTGTTAAAGGAATGATGAAGGGAACACCGCCACGTTTGGCAGTTTGGTTCATATTAATTCCTGTTACTGAAATATATGCCAGGGGTGTGTGTGTAGATCATACACCCCCATCATCTTGTTGACTCATTACGTGTTTCAACTATGTGTCTCCTAGATATGGCATGTCTGACCTGTTTTTCTGCACTTGATAACTCGTGATAAGTTGCTCAGAAATTCATAGTCTACTCGCATAATACACAGGTCAGAGAGTGAGTGAGAGAGAGAGAGAGGTGCCCCTTCAAACGGGTCCTTTTCTCTCTGAACGTCTGAACGTGAGTTCAAGTCTCTTCTCTCTCCTGACATATCTCTTTCATTATCACTTCCTTTCAAGTCTACATGTCATTCCTAGGTGAAAACTGAACAAGTCTTCTGATGTAGCTGGCTGTTAAGGTGAATCATTATCAAGCTAGCTGATAAGGGAAGGTGATAAGTAAATAAACAATAAAACACACACCAGAATAATATCACCATGCGTGTGATCCTACAAAATATTATCAATAACAAGCGGGTGTTCTTAGGGACTATACTGTCATTCGGGATGTGATAGTTGTGTACGGAGAACTCGGTGACTGGTATATTGATTAGATGCCTGCTTAGTGCCAGGTGTTCACACTGGAGCCAGTATGTGTGTATGTGTGCGTGTCTTTATGTGCCCGGGTCATTCAAACAAATATTGACTCTTGGCCCCTTTTGGTATGTTGGTGATAGCCACTCGAAATATAATACGCGGAAAAAACAATATTCTGAGAACTACCCTAATTCTGGTGAAAGCATCTTAGCCGGGTGATGTCCGGACCAGGATTAGTGCGTACCCTCCAGGCTGACTGACGTAGTGCGGGATTTCGTGGTCGATATTTTAGCCCAGTTTAGATTAGGCATTCGTTGTTTTACGTATTTCTATAAGTCATTTATTGCCCAAAATGCGACCTCTTCACCGACGTCCTTTACCTCCTGTGTTGAGCCAATATTGTCCTAGCTCACCGGTTAATACGCCGCCGATTACATTAGGTAGCCAGAGCTTTGACAAGGTCACTTCGGTGAAATCATTGCTTGTGTTAGAGCTCAGCGTTATTGGGTTAAGTAACCGTCCGTCCGTCTGAGTGTGCGTGTGCGTGTGTGTGGCTGAGACTCGGAGGAGATTGTCCACATTACGATGAGGTGTTACTTGTTTGGTGTGGTGCCACATGTTTGCCATACATCATATGTGACTTGGTTACTAGGCACGGTTCGGTGTAGATGTGTACGTATTACTTGGAAGGAATTCTAGTCCGTCAGACACAGCGCTATTCACATGGTTGGAATATTTCTGGCCAGTTCTCCTTATTTGGAATTTACTAACACTATGAAGGGAAATGTTAAAAGGAAAACGCAGTCTGCCCCCAGTCGTACTCGCCCACGAAAGCCTTCAGCAATATCTGATAACAAGAAATCTGTAAGTACCTAGGTCAATACGAGTAGTCTACCATGTCACAGTATATATTATTTATCAACTGTATTAATTGGGTCATGTTTGTGTTTTCATCTGTGTTAAAGCTGGGGAGATACACTGCATATGTGTGTGTGCGTGTATGTATATATATATATATATATATATATATATATATATATATAATCAGTCACTGAGTTCAGGATGAAGTGTTATCGATTTGTGCCAGGCAGCACTTTCATCATCAAAACATACCATAACATCTATTTTTCTATTTCCCTGAGACAGATCTGTAGTGTCCCTTTATATAAACGACTTGTGTGGTGGTTTCGATGTGTCTCTAAGCTGACATCACCGTAATACATCTTTTACAATACAGTCTGATTACCTTAAACATCTCAGTAGGCCCATATCAAGTTTATAGGACAGACCCCAGCGTGGACATTATTATTGTTGTTTAGGCCGGCCCATAACTATCACTGATCTGATCGTCCCATCTGTTGTCCAGTTAAACATTTTAGCACCTAGACTTTCTGAGATAGACATTCTGCCATAAAAAGACTAGATTGCCCCAAATTACGGCAATAATGGCGTTTTATGTGTGTGTCAGACCACAATCACTGTCCCACAATCTGTTTGATGTGCCCTGATACCCTGATTATAATTACAGACACTCCATTTCTAGAATCTGCTTGTAAATGGACACGGGGGTTGGTCTAATCGCGGTGTGACAGCCTTGTCCCGCCGTAGTATTAACACCAGACTGTACTGTTGTTACACGTTTTGAAGTTTTTGTTCAGATTATGTATTAATGTTCTTATAATGCTCTTATAAACGATGTGTATTTGGTGGTCTTTTTAACAAGCTGGTCTAAGCTCCAATCAGAATCAATAATGTATCAAGTCATTACCTAGTACCATACTGCATAATATCCCACTTAGGCGTATATACAGAGTTGGTGATCGACTCATGCTAGGACATAAATTATGCTAATAAGTTCGGCATGCAGTTCTCCCCAACCGCACTATGACAGCAGAGTTATGGGATGCAGTGTGTCAGCATGTGTGATATGTAAAAACTGACTTGTATATTTAGTTTTATTTCTCTTACTCTCTAGAGCTCTCTCTCTCTCTCTCTCCACACACACACACACACACACACACACACACACACACACACACACACACACACACACACACACACTTTATTTTAGCCCAACAAACAGTGCTGATGATTCATAAAGAAAAAAATCATATTCAAATGCAGCATTGAATGCATTACTGAATTGTGTAATGTTAACGTTATCTCGATTGGCTTTAACATGGCCAGTGTAATGTTCTTAACAAGCAGCCAAATGTTGTGCTAATCTTATCTGATGTAACAGTGAACAGTTCCAGGAACTGTTCATCAGTTTTGTGTAATTCTATGCCGAACAATCAGCAGATGTCCAATGAACACTTTCCCTCCATTATATTCGTCCCGCCATTTTATAACGATGCATACCAATATTTCTGCATACCAACCTATAATATGCCGCATACACCACCACGTGATCTCTGACAACTCGGTTATAATTTAAATGTCAACAATTTCTAGTACAACTATTGATTTAAATGTCCGCTATAGTTTCATTTTTAATTTGCCATCATGGACGACAAAATTCCATCAAAATATGAATGTTTGGGTTGTGGACCTCATTCACTGCTCTGGGTTGTTATCGATTTCTGATACGTTTCGTTCTAATTTCTGTTCGCGATCCAACTTGGCCACAAGCTGTTTGGCCTATTCACAAATAAAATGTTAATTCTACTGTAAGTGCTTTCAGGGAAATGTCGCTGTATTGTTAATTTCATTTCAGTCTTTTTTCTATTTTTTTTTTTTTGTAAGCTAATAAGGGACTGAACCTTTGCAATGCCCTTCAGCAAATACTACAAGATGGATGACACAGAGACAATTGAAGTATTGACTTCATTTGTCAAAACTTGTTAACTCACGGCAAAACAACTGCTACTATTTAATCATGGTAATGATGCCATTGTGATTATGTCAGAAGAAAAAAAATGAAATCTTGTATCGTTTGTAACACTTACTCTGGTAGAATTCTGAAATGAGTAATGAATTTGTCAGTGTTGGGAAACGATGAATTTCATCTTGTGTCGGTGTTTGCTGATATCTGTAGTGCGGAATTCATGATTTTAACGCATTTCCTTCACGATACATGTATTGTGCGTGCTCTTTTGAAGTAAATTTAATATCTGAATCGGGCATCCGCATTGTAATGTTTTATCAAACTGAGACACTTAACTTTGGCATTTTAAAATTGATATGGTTATATCCGTGAAATATTTTTTCGGTGAAGGTCAACTCATTTTTATATTAATCTTGTAAAGTATGGTCATATTGTCAGAAGCATGTTTGACGTGCATAATAGGGTGTTGTGAAGAAACTTTGTTAATATGGCGACTCCCCCTTGCGGCAAGCAGCTGTTTTCTGAGCGTAATCTTGTTGTTAGGTGGTGGAATTTTAGCTCTGATATAATGGCTTAATTAATTTCAGCTTTGTGTATTAAGCTTGGTATGTATAAATAATCTTATTCTATCATAATGTGTTATCATTTATTGACTTCACATTATTGTCAATATTTGCTTTGTTTGTGTGTGGGGGGGGGGGGATATGGTGTACTTGGAAGACACTCAAGGCAATAAATAATGTACTTAGTCTGTATTTCAGAAGTTTATTGTTATTGAACAAAAGTAGGACAATGCATTTTTTTGGTAAATATTTGTGTATAAACCAGGGAATCTCAGAAGATATTGAGTATGAGGTAATATATACTCCATAAGCAAATAATCAACTACAGTACTGTTAAGCATATTTATGCATACATATCTTTATTTATGTATAAACCCTTTAACGGGATCTCGTAAAATATTGATCAGCTGGTTGTACTTATTTCCAGCACAAATGGATTTAAATATTGATTTAATCAAGGACAGTTCCTTAATTTATGTATAGCCTATGATATGGAAGGCATAAGCTGGTCATTACAGGATAATATGTAGTACTATACAAGTGGAATAATGTTGATTTTTGGACGTATGTTCTGCTTTCTTCGGTAAGGCAGTAATGATATAGACCGATTGTTTACACAGAATAGCTGTTGTATTATATGCACAATAAAGTGTATGGATTTTAGTCACTAATGATGCGTTCGGTTGTTTTGTTGTTACTTGATCATTTATGTGTATGTGAAAAGCATGTTTTCTCCACACACACACACACACACACACACAGAGAGATAGAGAGAGAGAGAGAGAGAGAGAATTTCCTGTCACTTCAATTAGTGCGATGACAAATGCACATTTCTTCTCTGTTGCCTAATGCCAATTGAATTGCAATAATGACCAACTATATTTGATGACAGGCAGATTGCCAGTTTGTTCAGTTCAAGCAACGCTTCAGTGTGGCAAACAAATATTTTCGTCTGACAGCAAGCTGTTGGTAAAAACTAATGCTTTCCCATGTAAAAGCGAATAAAAACATTTCATTATTTTACTATTGATATAGTCTATTTATATTAACACCACAAAATATTGGTTTCTGTTTAAATCAAAAGATTCCCCTGAACTAAGAACACAGTCAACATATTAACACAGTAAATATCCAGTGCACAAAATTTAAAATTGCCCTGATTGTTCTAGCCAACAATGCTCTGTCTGGCCTGGGTTTTTTTTCCTGCAGAAGAGAAAAGTACCTCTCGCTAATTTTAGACCATTGGATATTTGCAGTTGGAGAATAAATATAGTTTTAAGAAGAAGTATTTAACATTAACGTAGTTCCATTGCACCAAACTGTTTGCACACACACACACAACAAAAAATCAAAGCAAATACATTATTGCCTTTTTCATGAGTAATTTGAGTTACATTTAAGGCATTCCTTGTATTTCTGTGGGGAAAACATAGGTAGCATTAAAGAATATTTCTTAAATATTTTTTCTCCGTGAACTGTAATTTAATCCTGTCTAGTACAACTCGGTTATTGCAATATGCTTAGTTCTCAGTGAGCAACACGCATTATCAATGCTTATTATAGAATTGCGTTAGTCTGAATTTAAAATATAAAATTATTAGGACATTATTTTTGTGGACCAGACTATTTATTGGATGTTCGACTGGGTGGTTCGTATTTTCTAATCCTGGATATAAACCATCGTGATGACTGGTGTCGTAGAAAATTCCTGTTTGAACATAAATAACCACGATAGCTCCGAACGTGTCGTTGTAAATAAGCGCCATTGATTTATGCTGCGAGTTAATTAAACATTCAAAAGTTCGCATGTACCCAAATGAGATGTTCTTCTGGTAATCTGCGTACAGGAAGCGCTGCGAATAGGGGGTAGCGCAAATAATAACTCCACTAGCTGGCGGCGAAGCTAAATTGCTTCTAGTTTTGGCCAACAATAGCCTAGCGCCATTATTCTAATATGTGCCCACAATTACGTTTCATAATCCCGACTTGTTTACAGGTTCGGTGATGTCGGATTGCTGAGCCGTGCATACGTATTCCTCCTATCAACTAGCTGCCCATATTAACAACGCGAAGTTCGCGAGGCTCGGGCGTTTCGCCTGTTATGTCGGCAGGCCATTGCGCCGACAGCGTACGACATGTATAAGCGGGACCACCGCACGAGGAAATTCCTTTCTTTTTATGCCACCGGGGAAAAAATTGTCATAAATTTCCGAACAAAAGCGCATAGATTTGCTGCCGATTGTCACGTTACGCGCCGAAACTGTACCAGGTGTATGGTTATTCGGTTGTTGTCCTCGGCCGGCAGCGCGCCCCACTCCGGGGCCAGAACGGTAATTGTGTCGCTGTGACAGCCACCAACTCATAGATCAAACTGAGGCAGATTTCAAAAACCAGATAGTAGTAACCAGCATGTTCGACGTTAACTTGGCCGGAGACTCTCGCTGGCTGGCTGGTGGCGGACGGGGCGGGGTGGATGGATGGTTGGGTGAATGAACTTGTCGTCGTCGTTGACTTGCTAGGAGCATCGGCCTCGGAATAGCGGCTACCTATTTGATATGCTCTCTCTCTATCTCTCTCTGTGTGTGTGTGTGTGTGTGTGTGTGACAAATGATGGCCCGTGGCGGTGACCATTGGTCATACTTCACGTCACGAATTTAACAAGCGGCATTGACGGTGTCCCAGTTAACTTCACATTGTCGCATTAACCTTAGGGGGGGGTGAGTTGTTATGAGTAGCATTTAAATCAGCGGAATCGGAGTAAAAAAGCTTTCGTCCCCAAAACGAGGATAAGAAAGTGGCTCCCATACCGTGGTATCTCTCACTCTACCAAAACTGTCTGGCCATGACCACATTACACATAATAAGTCAGAGCAGTTGTAAGTAGATGATGTAGTGCCAGTTTTATTATTATTAATTAGCTTGGCGTGACGCCCCACTATCGACTTTGCTAGGTGCTGGATGCTGCTACTTACCGAGTACACACCCACCCGCCCACCACCACCACCACACACACACACACACACACACACAGACAGACACGCTGACGTAAGTAATTTATTATTGGTGGCTGCCTGCCTTACAATGAAAGGTTCACCCGGTACTCAAGATAGGGGATTTGACCCAAACCAGTTATAACTCTCTCTCCGACATCGCGTCATGGCGTCTGTCTTATTTCCACAATAGATAAACTGATCGAGATTTGTTTGTTGTCATTTACTGTGGACTTCCGGTTTACCGGCGTCTACTCTTTCAAAAGCATCTACCTTTAAAAGATCACCTACATTTCACACACGCACGCACCCGTGTTCGTGTGTGTGTGTGTGTGTGTGACTCATATGTTGTGTTTGCTTGCAGTTTTGATATGCTGGTTTTTGGCCGCCAAATGGGTAAAGCTTCCATAAATATTGTTTTGACAAGCAAACTGTATTCAGTTGTTTAGTTTTTGGTAAGCTCGCTTGTTTGCCAATCAACACATCCACGCCCGAATCATAGACGAGTGGGTGATGTATACCAAAACTATGACATTCTTAAAGTAAAGAAATGATCATTTGAAACTAGATAATACGGCGAATTATTATCGAAAATTAAGTGTTCTTCAGCATATGTGTATGTGGTACTTATGGACTATAAATGCTTGTTTCCTAATATAAAATCGTTAGCACGTCTGTGGAATGTGCGTGCACCCATGAATGTTCATACACGGGTATGCATACAGCCATTCCCACCACATACGCTAATGAGACGATACTAATATATAAACTTGAAAAGTCTAACCCTGCGATGACTTGCCAAAATGATGTTACCATCATTTTAAATTATATCTTGCTATACACACTGTAAATACACATGCCCACCGAACAACAACTGTTGATGACAGCACATGTGAAGAGTCCTGGCTAAATAAATAGTCGTGCTCATTGATTTCTGAAACTTATGTCTTTATGAGGTAGAATCGGATAGATTTATAGAAACGTAGGTGCTTGTTTATAGCTGTTATATAACGCCAGAGGTGTTATGAGTAATGAAATAGTTCATCAACATCTGGCGTTCTGGTGTGATCAAGAAAATGACTGACGTATATAACTAATAATAATAATTGTTGTACAGTCATGCAGTATTAAATTATTTCAGAATAAAATTACATACCTAAGTACAGCTAAAAACAATTTACAAAATATAAACGTCCTTAATATACACTGTGTGTGGGTGGGTGTTTGGGGGGGGGACTGAACTCCAACATTACACAAATCCAGTATGAACATATTTCAAGTTCTATATTAAGACTAGCTTAAAAGTCGTGGAGGGCTACTTAGGCATTTGGTTCACAACATAACTATGGGATTAGAATTCACACACACAAAAAAACGAATTTTAATGATATTCCCAATCATAGTCCCAACCAATGTCATATTCACCGCCGTTTCAGACTCATTTGTCAGATTTATTTGCGAACACACACACACAAACAAACAAACACGCATGCACACACACACACACACAGACAAACAAACACACCTTCGCTTTTATTTATATAAAAGACTAAAACTACCATTCCATATGGGTATAGCACAAGCGGTTTGCGATTTGTGTGCTTCCATATAAATAAATAAATACATTCTTTCTTATTGACAATTTTTACCTAAAAATATGGTGTACTAATCGAATTTGAAGATTACCTGCTTACAAATGGGACAACAAAATCAACTTGTCATCGCAATGGCATATACATTTCATTTCAACGAGTATTTCGTGCTGACCAGAGAACAGTTTGCTCACATGCTGTCCTATGTGAAGGATGATCTGGCGAAGAACTGTACGTCCAGAGAGGTCCTTGGCCCAAGACGGAGTAGCACATCAAACCTTTCCGATCTACATTCCTTAGAAAACCCCTGCCTATGACGTAAAATTCGGAATTCTGCCATCCCATTTTGTGTTCGCATTCCCACTGATCACTACACGCAGCGATCCATTGTATCGCATACGCAAATCGCACACGCAGCCGCACATATGGGATCATGCTCGTGCGTTTACATGTTTTCCATTTTTGTTGCATTCGCACATACCGCGTATATGGAATCTTAGCTTTAATCAACTGTCCTTATGAACCATGTTCTCTGCTAACTTTCTTGTTGTTCACCTGACCGTAATGGTTTGTTAAGCAAAGTCAGATACCTTATTGCTCGTTATGTGATAACAACTGTTGATAGCCACTTGGAATGTTCATGCCCTGTAAGTTAATCGACATGTTGAGAGTATGTATTTCTCCATTGTGTGGAGACTGTGTCAGTGAGTAATTTGTAGAGTTCGGTGCCGATCAGCCTACTAGGGAAAATGATCAGACTGTACTCTTTTACTGGTGGATAAACGATACACAGTCGCCAACATCAGGAATTGATTCCAAGAAGTAGAGGTCTCCATTGCTCTCTCTCTCTCTCTCTCTCTCTCTCTGTTTGTGTGTGTGTATGTGTGTGTATTTTACGACCACTTTTGTGCACATGATGGTTGGCTAAATGGGCCGAGCGACCTCCAAAGGTAATGAAGCGAAGTCAAAGATGAAACAACTTTCAGATATGCGGAGGAGCTCGTGTGTGTGTGTGTGTTACTCTAAAAACCTGAAACATTCACAGTATCCTAGAATTGCCAACCAACCCACAGCTATTTATCTATTAATACCCAGACCATTCTTATACCGGAGTTGGTAGCAGAATCCAGGCCTAGTATTCCTATTGTCTGTGGGATGTTTCATCTATCAATAAAATGCATCAGTCTGATCATCTCATTTCCCGGGCGATGAAAGTTACTGGGCTGTACTCTTTGATGTCCGCCTGAACACTCACAGCAATTATATTGGCTATGTGTTACACAGTATTGGTTTGATAGAATTTTAAATTAATTGTGTATGAAATGCAGATAAAACAATCATTTCAGTGTCGGGGCTGTAAATTTTTGGGAGACCGGATATTTGAATGTTTATTGTGCCGCCGGTTCTCTACCTGTATTGTTACAAAAGGGGGAGGTTGGCGTATATCGATTCTTACTGTTAAGTGAAATCACGGTGATACACGTCGAAGGTCCTTTCTTTTGCTCGTTGTTAGCTTGTCGTGTGTTCATTCTGAGAAATCGATACTTTTAGAGATGTGGTTTGATGAAAAAAAAAACAAGAAGTCGATTCACTGGGAAAATGGATACGCCGACTCCACTGGCTGATTTTTCCCATACGTCTGTACCTTACACTTCCTCCCCCCCAGTTAACTTTCGGTCCTGTTTATCCCATATGAAAAGCAACCGATTTGATTTTCCCATCAGCCGAAACGTGTGGCTGCTTCGGCCAACCGGCGTTTGCGATGATAGTCGTTGGGTCTACCTGAGACCGACACGCATCGCTGAACGGCCCCCAATAATGCCGTCAAGTGAAGAGAGTTAATGGCCGACGGAAAGCCGGTGACAATACGCAGATGTCGCAGCGGGGAATCGGCCTCCGCTTGGATACGACTCGCATCCCATTTAATCCAATGGGGATGGGGCCATTGTTGGGAAAGGCCGGTTTTTGTCGCGGGAATAAAGCGCAAAACGTTCAGCCGCTTCAACCAGGCTGGGCGATAATAGGGTAACTGAAGCTTACTAATGACTAAAATATATATATCGGGTGCGTTTCCGTTGAAGTGGGGGGGGGGGGGATTTTTACCTGTACTGCGTCGTGCACGTTCCTGTCACGGATGTGCCCGACAAGTTGGGACACGTTGGCCTAATCGGCGTAGAATGAAGAAGTGTCGATGTTTACCGTGTGTAAGAATGACACCTGTGCTTGTTGTGTTGAAGATGCATGCCGTCCGTTGAGGGGAAGTGGACGTTGCTAAGATGCAGGCTACATTTGCATATCGGACGACCTCACACTTCGCTACTCTCCTCCACCTGTTGGACTCAAATGAGGCGTGAGGTAAACGAACGGGGCCCCGCTGTTCATTATTCAGACTCGGGCGTGGGTCGCGCGGGGTAGAAGTGTTTCGGCCAAATAAAGATCGCTTTCCAGACAGACGGGTCGTGATTTTTAGATAGGCTTCAATTCAAGTCTTTTATCACCGTCGTATCGGATCATCAGACTTCCGTGTTTATGCAACCATGTCATAGTTGGAGACGGACAGATAGACAGATAGTCGAACAGGCACACATACACACACTCACTCACGCAGACACACATCGACTGATGAAACAGTATACATATCGGTTTGAAGCGATCTCGTGAATGGTCCAGATTCTGTTTTCGCAATTCGTGATTCTCCGTGCCAGTACATTTTTGTGCGCTGCTAAAACGCTCACTGTTTTGCAGACACACACACACACACACACACACTGCATCATTCATAAACCCAGCTGGATGTTAAACCTAATACATTTTTTGGGGACTCATTAATGCAGAGTTTATCAATATCCGAGCCTGTATGTCACCCGAAGGTTCTACTTTGTCTTTTCAAGTGCGTGTTTCTAGGTGAAGGCCTCTTGATCAATAAATAGTTGAAAGCTTCCAAGTTGTTTAGAGTAGCGCCATAAATCATATTACCGCATGACATAGTTTTGCTATAGTATCCAATTGGCTGCGCTGCCACGGAGTCTGGCCGCCTTTACTGCATCACAACTGGCTCCGAAGTGTATATTTAGAACGTTAAATGCTGACATTTATATTTCAACAGTTGGTCTCTTCCAGTTGGCGTTTAATGTTGGATTTTTTTTTCTTTAAAAAAATACAATAAACAAATCTCCCCCCATTAGAATGATAACTTAGTGATCATTCACTCTCTCTCTCTCTCTCTCTCTCTGTGTGTGTGTGTGTGTGTGTGTTTGAAGTAGTTCTCTATATGTGCAGTTGTTCATGTCTGTTACACTCTTCTTAAATAAATACAGCTATATCCTATTTTGAGTTGGTACAGTCTGTTAGAGCTGATATCTAGGTTGCTGGGTGCAAGCCTAATTCTCTGATTGATATGGTTGCTAACTACAGCGCGCCGGTTACCAGGATATATTGACTTGATCCGGTTACCAAACAACCACACAACCATTGATAATATTATCCCCGTTCTGTATGTATATTATAACATATCAGGTGTCCAGCTGGAAAGACTTGTACAATAAAGGCATATTATATACATATATATTATGATGCCAAAGGACATCCCCCCAAAAGCATTGCAATCCACTTTTTTAAATTACTAATCATTTATTTTGTAGAGAATTCGTTGTGGTTTTTAAATTACTAATAGTAAATGTATTTTTTGTTATATAATATACAGGGAGGGGGCTGTTATAGTTTATTGATAACCTAAGGCTCAAGTTATAGAACCCTGTTCAAGCTCAGCGTACTAACTAAGCTGTGCAACATTCATGAACTTCATGAAACATTCATTCATTTAAAAAAAGCAAGTGAATGAGCAATAGAAAGGGGAGAATGAGAGAGAGAGAGAGAGAGAGAGAGAGAGTGGGAGAGACTAGGTCAAGTAAAATATGGATCCACATGGGGAGACAGACAGTGAAATAATTGCCGTCAAAAATATTGCAGAACTGGACCATGAATTTTTGTTAATTAAAATTTTATTATCAAAGGACATGCACACACACACACACACACACACACACACACACACATAGTGCAGTGCTTACTTGGGTTATGTAAACTCCATCTATAAAACTGTACCTCTAATAATTATTAATAATTGGCTATATGACGTGCATAGGTTCATACAGATGGCGAATATTGCTCTATCAGTTTTTGTACGAGCTGCATTTACCTCACCGAGGAACAAAGGGGGCGGGGGGGTCCTTGGTCTAATGATAGCTTGTTGGATCACAGCCCACTACCACCCGTGTTCGAATCTCGGCGTGGGCATATCTGAAGGGTGTTTCATCTTTAACATCGATTCATTACCGTTGGAGGTCGTTCAGCCCATTTAGCCTACCATGTACACAAAAGTGGCCGTAAAACATCGATCATCTTCACCGAAGAACAGTGCAAGTGACATCTTTCGCATGCCGGTCTTCTCGTGAATTTATTTTAAATAGCTGGCATCGGCTGTGCGTGCACGGATCACTGCAAATAGCACAACAAGTTGAACGAACGGAAGGAAATAATTCTTCCGGAATATGTCAGCAGCCACAGCAGCTCGGCTAAGTAAATTTTACTAACTTAGATCCGCCCTGCTTCCTCCCCCCCCCCCCCATACCACCTCCGACCCGCCCGAACCGCGTAGACTCCTCCGCGTGAACCGATCGTTTGCGTTTAGAACTCTGACTGTTAGGTTCCTCCCACAAAACAAACACTGACTCACGGAGGAATTTCTCCATTGTTTGGTCTATCGGTCGGTAACTTCTTCCTTGACGAGCATTGTCTTTATTTCGACTTAAGCCTTGACCAAATAGAGCGAAGTTCCCGGTGTTAGTTTTAGCGTTAATGCCGTACGCTGTCAATTTGACCATTACACTACGCGCTGCCGCATGCTCCAGTACTTTGCCGTAGATCGACATCATTCTCATCGTATATAGATAGAGGCAGCCTCAAAAACTAAACTAAATCTTGATGAATTTTCCATTACTTTTTACATCTACCGGTGGTGACTCATCAACACATCAGAAATTTAGCTATGCAAAAATGGACAAATCTTATCACCTCCCCCCCCCACACACACACACTCCAAACCACGGTTGTGTGTATTAAGATAACAGATTAGCTAGTTTGGACATTATTGATGTAGATTACGTGTGCCGGACGTACTGCTTTTGGAAGTCAGATGCAATGGCTTTTTCAAGTTGTCCTCAGTTAAAATGATTAATTAAAATTCACGTCAGCCGGCAGCGTTCGTACACCGCCGACCAGAGGAATCAGTCTGTTAGGGACCGCATCAGTCTTATTTACCCGACAAATACCACGACTCGATCGGAATATGACATGGCCTTTCTGAAAGGCATGAACAAGTGATTACAGACGGATTAGCCTTACTTCCCATGTAAATAAATCATGTATGCGACATGTTGATGGAAGATGTATTCATTGCTGGAAAGCCGAGTGACATTTTCCCGCAGTTTTCTCACGTGGATCGTTTTCGTTTTGGTCGAGTTTCAGCGATTTCAGAATGGCCGTTTGAAACTGCGTGGAGTTGAATTATATTTTTGATAATTAGTTAGCACAACGCCGATAGATTCACGTAGTAACTACAGCCAAATTTCTGCAGCAGGTCTTGGCCTGTTTGCAGATATTAACATGACAATGCGGTGCAAGCATGAAAATAATTATTGGTCTTTGTGGCACTGACGTCAAGCATACAGGTGACAATTGTCTGTATGAGTGATGAATGAAGCCGTCGTCTTTGTTTCATATTCTCTCTTTTTTCACGTTGAGGTGCAAAACTGATCAGAGCCGCGACGAACGACCACTGAAGGCAACTCCTCGGCGCTGTCTGCCTCCCTTTATGCATGAGCTGTTGCGACAGATGAACACTTTATTAGCTGAATATCCGCGGTGCGCTTTTGGCCAGTCAGTGTCCTTAGTCGACTTGATTCCATTCCAGGCACAATTGGTGCACAGCATCCGTATTGCCATTTCCAATTAACATCCTTGCCCTCGTCGTCATCTTTTGTGCACAACGATGATCTGTCATCAGGTTACCACCACCACACTGCAGCCATTCACCGGTGGATGATATTATTAATGCGAATTCGACATCCATCACCTACGACCTGAGCCATTTTGGTGTGCTTCGTATTCACTTCGATAATGTTACTGTCAGCAGATCTGATCATCTTCATTAGATCTGCTCAGGCTGCCATGCATGCCATCATATTGTGTCTCTCCATTAGCAACAACAAATAAATAAAATCCATTATTTCCAATAATCTCTCTCTCTCTCTCTCTCTCTCTCTCTCATTGTGTGTGTGTGTGTCTGTGTGACCGCCTTAACACGATATAGCTGGGTGGTCTGTGGTGATATGTGGCAGAGACTATAAGTGCAGACGAAGCTGGGCTTATTGTAAATGGCAGAATAATGTACGTGTCAGGAGAGTTCGATTTTTTCCCTCATTTTGGTTGATAATTAACGCCAAATGTTTCAGACTGTGAACGCTATAGCTGTGCAAGTTCTATTTAATGAACTAACCGCTAACTTGGCCTTGCGTCTTAATTCCAAATAAGCCGACATCACGCCGACGCAAAGGAATTCCTACCTTATATTGGTTAGATCTGGACGCCACTTAAAGCTGTTCTATTCTCTGGCGTGGAAACAATTAGAACGCCTGGGTTTGATATAATGCACCAATTCGAATTCTAGTAATTTTTTCTAATTTAGTCAGTCCGTCCAGGTGTGTCTTTCTCGAGCCTTAAAATGTCTCGCGCTGGTTCAATGATAAATAGTTCGGGGAATTAGCGAAGCCTCAGTCAATTAATGCAGTAATTGGTGGAGCTTAGCCACGCGATGCGTTGTCCCGAAACAAAAGAATGGCGACAGCAAATGATGAATTTCATTTTCTGGATGACTTCATTGAGTATTTCGCTCGAGTATCGCATTATCGATCAATACTCATTGTTGACCGATCGGAGATGTTTCCTTCCGACACAGATCGCTGGTTTCACAGTTCTCTTTGTTTTCGAGAGTTGACCGACTACAGTAAAACAGTGCTGCTGTTTTGATTAAGTTAATTAAATTTACATTAAAGCAGCACTTAATTGCACTGGTATAAGTTAGCTGTTTCAACTTGACCTTGACACATTTATATATATATATATAAAGTTCATTCAGTTATGCGTAACATTTACTCATGCGTGGTTGACCATATCGTATAACCTGTCTGTGGATGCTAAGGCGCCCCAACGTGTGCATGTATGTATGCACGCATACACAAGGCATCTCGATGGACTAACTTATAGCGTGCTTGGAAATAGACTTCTAGTAGCCGGGTCCACACCCCGGCCTGGCTTAATATCTGAAGGTTATGTCATCTTCCGCTTTGCGTCATTATCCGTGGTGGTCGCTAGGCTCATTTAGCGTGGCCGTTTGCACGAAAGTGGCCACACACCAGCAACATATTACAGTTTACATTTCATGTACACACACACACACACGCATACACACACACAACATTCATGACAACTCGGTGTACTCCATTAACACTACATCATGTCTACTTTTGTATCTTTTATTGGTATTTTTTAATGAGCAAGGATATTTTTGGAAAGTAAGTTCTACTAAATGTCACAGTGTATCCCCCTAACACACACGCACACACATTGTTATGATATATAATAATTCGTTCGAAGTAATCACTGGCCAGTGTGTACCAGTCAGATAACAGAAATATGGATCATTTCAATCAGTTGGTGTCAGTGTTTGTATGATGTAAATCGTGATTAATATATATATATATATATATATATATATATATATATATGTGTGTGTGTGTGTGTGTGTGTGTGTAGTTCAATATTTATACAGTAATTGTATGTACCTATGGATACAAATATACATAGGTGTATGTGTGTGTGCGTGAATACAAATATCTGTGTCTGTGTGTGTGTTGTTTGTATATATATATATATATATATATATATATATATATATATATATGTGTGTGTGTGAAAACAAATATATTGTGTGTGTGTTTATATATATATATATATATATATATATATGTGTGTGTGTGTGTGTGTGAAAACAAAGAAAACATTGTTGATATCGCGGGGGTGGATTGTTCAAGTCCTTGTTTAATCACTAATGACTAATTATCAATATCTGTTTGTTGATCATCATCTTCTCAGCGTACTCAAACAATAAAGAATCCTAATTATTGTACATTGTGACCATGTAGATCCCTTATTTACCTCTATCATCCAGAATATAGCTCTCTTTAATGACAGGTATAAGGCGATATGAGAACATCTAGGATGTTATTAAAGGAGGTAAGCTTTAGGTGATTTAACAGAGTCCAAGACTATGGATCACAGACTATATATATATATATATATATATATATATAAATTTCATCTAACATCCAGCTGCTATTTATATAAACTTAATCAACTTTTGTGCTAAGGTGATTCACACTAACTCTAAGTGGATTAAAACATGTTCTGGCTCATATAGCACAAAACATTTCACCATACATTATTCGCGGAGACTAATTTATCATTAATGTGAATCAGCAAGTCAGTATATCAGTATATATATATTGTATCTAGGCCTTTCCTTGATCATTATTTATATCAAAGTACTCCAGTGTTGTCTACGTCTATGCAGCACTTATTGTATTGTTTTCTACCCAATCAGATTATATCCTAAGCTATAACAATTAGAGCAATACAACTCTACAAGAATAAATGGCAATTAATCTCGATTAAAATAACTAACTAGTCTTTGGTTTTGCTTCTTCTTTTTAGTGACTACACTATGTCTAATTGTGATCTGATATATTGTAGAAAGATGACAGAAACTGTAATAACTCACATGACAAATGTCCTTCTTTGAATAAATCACACCACGATACTAAAGGAGGAATTTGGCATATTTTGATTTAGTGTTAGACTAAGTGCAGGTCTACGCATGACTATTGGGGGGGGGGGGGTGATGTGTTTTTGGTGATTTAAAGCAGAGAATGAAGAAATAAATGATTCATCATAAGATAAAAATTCGCCATTAAGACAAAAATACATTTTGTGTTTTGTTTAATCAGCTGTCAGCCCTTAATTTGTATATTTCGTCAACAGAGCTATAGTTTCGACCTTAACCAAATATGTCAATTTTCATGTGTTTGTGTCTCACGCCATGGGCATATTATACCAGCTTAGAATGAATCGCCGCTACTTGGCAGAACAAGGGAATTTAGTGTTTAATCAGCAACAAATAAAGTTATAATAAAGTTGCTGTTACTGCACCAAGATCATCTCTAGACTATACTTTGAGATATCTAAAACAATGTTCTCGCTTATAATGTTTTGTTTGAATTCGAAACAAAAGAAGGGACATATGGAAGCGGTGAATCTTGAGTCTGTTTATATTGATTTGTGCTCCTAGACCCACTATTATAAATACATAACTCTAAACGACAGTAACTCTGGGAGTTGGCATTCACTCGTTTCCACCGAGGGAGACGCAATAATGGAATACGAATTTCTTTTGTGTTCCCGTTTAATAATTATCAGTGATCATATCAAGTTTATCACAGCCTATATCTAGGTCATTAACCTACCACGACGCTTTTTTCGGTTGGTTTGTTTACGTCTCACAACTATGACAGTTATCGATCAGTGGGATACGTGTAATAGGTTGCTGGTAAATAACTCTTAACTTGTAGCACGTGCTGCTGTATGTGTGTGTATCGCAGAATGGTGTACATACCATTTTTGGCCTGAAGCATAGATTTTAAAAATATATTTGGTTTTATAGCTGACGACGCAGTGTCATCAAAGGATTTCCACGAGCCGTGTAATTCCATCATCGGGTTTCTGCTTTCGTTGGTAATCCCGGGTCTGTCCTGTCGGCGTGTTTTTCTAAACAATCATGGTTGTTTGTTTTGGTGATAATCGCCTGACAACAGCTTGGCCGCGGCCGAATACGGACAGAGAGAGAGAGAGAGAGCGAGCGAGCGCGCAGGTCAATCCGTTTGAACGGTTCGTAGCCGATCTAAATATTTATATTGATCAATCAGCCTTCGGGTGAAAGTCTTAAAGGGGACAGCGCGAAGCGTATATGATAATTAATTGGTTAATTTGTCCATTTAGAGTAAACACACTGTCTAACCTTGCCTGATAATTTCAGCGGTTTGTGTTCCTTTGTCCATTTAGAGTAAACACACTGTCCCACATTGGGTGATAATTTCAGCGGTTTGTGTTCTTTTCGTTGGTCCGTGCTCGTTTCGGATGGAAATAGCTATCGAGTGACTTTTCTTTCTGAAGATGACTTTTGTCGACTTGAGTGATGTTTATTTTAAAACCGGGTATTTAACTGCGAAATTAATCGGAGGCAATGAATTGAAATTCCTCCGTCGTAGCACAACATATCTATATACTTGATCCTTGAAGTTTGGAAATAATGTAGGACACACAAATACATACACACCACACACACACACACACACACACGCATACTCTCATAGACTTATCTGCTATAGATGACTATAGAATTACACAAAGGCAAGCCACCCCCCTTCCCTAAAGGTTTCGACTATTCACGTCATTCTCAATGGTACTATTCGGCGTTGTAACTGTGAAACAGATATACCGCGACGGAGTGTACTGCTGATAACGGCGAGGAAGTATCAAGTATACATCACAGCTTAGAGCAAGTTGGTACTGAGAACGAAACAGAACAAAGCAAACATGCAAACCGCTACTCTATGATAGGGACAGCAGCACGGTCAGGAAGAAAAAAAAAGCGGGTCATGTTTTTTCGGGTGTGAAGTCAATTCGGAATTTACTTGAAGCTGGGGTTTTTTAAACGCGAATCTCCACGAGGCGACTCGCTGCGAAAGTTTCCTCTGGGATTTTTCAACGGTGGAGCTCATTTATGTGAAATGACGTGAGAAACGAATTGAGGCGAGCCACGAGAAAACGGCGCCGTTCACTTGGATGGAAATTGTCAGCTCCTTGCTTTAGGTTATGTTTAATTGGGTTGTTTAATGTCGCATAATTTATCATCATCATCATCATCATCTTCTTCTTCATCACCATGATCACATCAGGTATAGGAGCTTCAGTGTGTCATTACTGTTTACATTCCTCCCAGAGGAAATCAACCATCTGACAATTGTATTTTCTTTAGCATATTTCCCATTAAATGAGTGGTTATAAAATGTCACCTCTGTCAGACAACAGGCCAGTATCTAACACCAACAACGCAAGAGTCACATCACTGATAGGAACACTCTAGCATAACAAACTGGCCTAGTTTTTGGTAACACTCGTGTAGCACTATCACACACTTTAGGTGTTTTAGAGAGAGAGCCAGTGTGTGTGTGTGTGTGCTCTTCTCCCTTTTCGCTCTCTCTCTCTCTCTCTATATATATATATATATATATATTGTGTGTGTGTGTGTGTTTTGTATTTTAAAATATTTTATATATATATATATATATATAAAGAGAAGGGGGAATATGAGAGAGGAGCCTGGTCTTGCGTGTGTGGGATCACAGCATGTTCTAAGTGTGATGCCAATAAATTGGCCTTATTTTTATGACTATGAATTATTTCTACCGCGTTTCGTTAATTATCTGTCAACAAACCTCAGCATTCTCATTATGTTATGACTTATTATATCATACAATACATATGTTATACACACTTGTTATAAGTGACAACAAACCTTAAACAGTAACTCCGCGAAAAATATGTTTTCGATCCAACCCATGATATTGGCGTGTATTCGGTGGATTAACCACGTTGGTGATAACATAATATCGTAGTTCTTCAACCCGATATTTAGTTATATAATTATCATATCTCAGTGTAACTCATAACTGACGAGGGAGTTAATTTTGACATTGGGAAAGTTCCTAAAATAGTACACCCCTCCAGGTTTGTGGTATATAGTTGTCCCATTGTACCGTCCAATATGTCGTAAGGGTTCATTTCTCTCACAAATATTTGAAATATGGGTCAATAAAACGAGTAAACTTTATCTTTAATCTAGAATACCGGTGAGCGCAAACGTACATCCATCAGCCGGACGCATTATATTTAACAACATCCTAACATATAAGACGCACAGTGTATCAAAGATACGAACAATATATGAGAATAAATCATGTTAGTAATGAGCTCGTAAATCTTTCCACAACAAGGATGATCAGATTGGAATAAACTTTAGCTTCCTGTAGTCATTTGCTATTTATAGAATCATTCTCCGGAAATATGTGTAAAATGGTTCAATCTGGGATTATTGTAAGCATTATTGATTGATTGATTTATTGATTAAATTTGGAATCTGCAACTTTATTAAATCATGAAGATTATGATGGATCAGATAGTTTCATTCGGCCTTTTGACAAACGTCTTTTTTCTGGTGGATATGCCATTTTGGCCAGGACAATGTCCGGCTGGAAGTTGAACAGTCTCCATTAGACTGTTGTTGTCAAAATCTCTCTCTCTGCAGAATAGTGGATAATCTCATATTAACTTGGGAGATCACTCGGTGGTATGGTCTATGCAATAATAATAATAATAATAATAATACAACTATGCTCCCTTTGTTACAAATCATAATTCTCAGTATTTTTGGTGTGATGAATATATATCACAACAGTTTAATGATATTAAATGCATTATTAATGAGGGGGGGGGGGAGTATGCAAGTTTGACTGTTATGACTGTCGGCTGAATGGTCCTTCGTATTTCGGGTTAACATCGAATGAATACTAAATGTACATGCAGTGCTAAAATATTCCTATACATTATTCACTACTAATAACAGTGTATGGAAACATTGTTAATCTCGCAACAACAGTCCAATGTGCTATGGTCAACAAACAACGGGAAGGAATTTACCGCCACCCAAGAGTTTTTCCTCATTCCCAAATTGTTCAGCTATTTTTGCGCAATACGTGTCACAGAATTCGATTCATATCCTTGAAACACTATGATTTTAGTATTTGCTGAGAATAACCCAAGTTCAAGGAATTCTGCTGTCAGTTAGTAAAAAAAGGGTACTATATTTTAGTGGATAATATGAAAATAATCCCGTGCTCTGTCTCTAGTTAATATAAAGTAAACACGTGCTACACTCAGTTGAAGCGTCCAGAATATAAAGCTAGGGTATGTTCTGCCATTTCCAAGAATTCACCAGCATTATATTTCAATAGCCGAACTCTGATTGGTCCACAGGCTAAATAATGCGCCCTGATAAAACATGTTTAAAATTTTTTCCCAGAAACTTGTTTTTCTCTCTCTCGAAAACCAGTTGTTTAAATATCCCTCATTCAGAGTTCCCTTTCCGACGTATTGCTTCCTCTGAAAATGTAATTTATTGGATGGAAACGTCTGTCAGAAAGAAAGAAAAAACAACATCTAGGTCATTAGCAAGATATCAAAATATAATAAAACCAACAATAGCTACTGAATTGAATTGAATTGCTTTAGTAACGTAATTTGATTTGATTTAATGAACAACTTTTAGTATATTTATCACAGACAATAGTCTCTCATTCTATGCAAAGATTAACACCTAGATATGTAATCTTTAAGTTAGTACTGTAAACCTTTGTATCGAATCGTGTTACTTGTTTTGGGGATGTTCTTTGGATCACATTTCAGTGTGTTACCCGTGTTACCTGTCTTGGGGATGTTTCATTGATCGATAAAAAGTCTTCATCCTGATAATAAGGTCTCCCTGGGGGAGTAACCCTCTTGCCATATGTACTACGTGTGACTAGCGCCAAAGCTAAACAAAACACTCACTCACTCACATACTCACTCACTCACTCACTGTGTCTATGTGCTTAAGTTATAAAAAACCTCCAGGTTAAGCATCTTTTTTAGAACACCCATGAGAGGAGTTATCGTTGTCATTATTAGAAGTCATAAAGACGTCGCAGTTTCAAGTAAAGTGATGAATACTCTCAATTGTGTAGTGTCTATAAATATGCATTTGAATAGGTAGTGCTAGAATGCCATACAGGCATTGATGCGCATACATGCACAAACAGACGCACACATATATATATATATATATATATATATATATATATGCCAGTGATACTTTAGATGATGAACCATTTATATATTTCCATTATGATTTCTAATTCTCGTGCCGGTGCCTTCTCGCCCAATGTTAAAACACACAAGTGTGCAGGCTTCTCGTTGCTTTATTGCATACGCAATAATTAAAATAACTCCCATTTCCGTAGATTGCAAATTCCGTGATCCCGTATAGCCGGGTCCAGGTCTGGCAAGTTCGGTATTCCATTGTGTATCCGCCGTGCGCCGAGCAAAGCACTTTGTGATTAATGGTGTTTCAAAAACATAATCATTTATTTGTTGGAGTCTGCCGGCTCGGTATGTTGGCGGTGTGTTGTTTTGACTGGATACACAGGATTGTTTGTTGTTCCTGATTGATATTGGATACAGATCTCGTTGCCATGGTGACAGGGATACTGGCTTAGAACGCCGCCCTCCATCTGCCACGGGAGGGCGTGGGGATATTTTTCCATTTCATCCGTCCCGCAATACAGCCATTCGTTCGGGACAGACGCCGTCCCGGCTGTGTTAATATGTACAAAGCTGGGATGGGTTGGCGATTATGTAGAAACAATAAGTGAATTGGGTCTGGCGTATGTATATGGCCCGTACTCCCGGGAATCGCTGGCCCCGGGGTTGCGAAGTCCCACCCAGTTCGTGGATCCGAACACCAGCGCTCACCACAACAGCTTCGGATGGTTGTTCCACTTCCGGTTTCAGAACGGCAGTCATTAACCCGTCGTCGAGTGGTAGATCTTAATAAGTGACCTTCAGGTGGAGCGAGCCCTTTGAATGAGTGTCAACCGTTGTCGATGACCATCAATCAACTTGTCAGAATTGGCTGGGAAAATAACGACCACTAGGTGGTATGAATAACGGTCTGGTGCATGAAAACACATCTCTTTTTTCATCCAGTATTTGAGGGCGCCTCCGTGGTCTAGCGGTAGCTTGCTGGACTACAGATCACTACCACCCGTGTTCGAATCCCGGCGTGGGCATATCTGAAGGTTGTTTCGTCTTTCACTTCGTCTCATTACCTTTGGAAGTCGCTCGGCCCATTTAGCCTACATTGTGCACAAAAGTGGCCGTAAAACATCAATCATCATCATCTTATTTAACTCAGCAATTCCTGTAGTCGATTTTATAATGCGTTCATTGTTTTAAATGCAATTTATTTTAAGATTGTTATTAAAGAAATACTATTATTGTAATTATTATTATTATTGTTGGTGATGGTGGTCTTCATCGTTATCGTAGTAGTGGTGTAAGTAGTAGTAGTAGTAGTAGTAGTAGAAGTAGCAGCAGCAGCGTAAGCAACAGCAGCAACAACGGCAGCAGTAGTTGGTAGTTTGGTTTAATCCAGTTGCGTGTTATGTTAAGTTCCTGGAAAGTAATCATTTGCATAAAGTCAGATATTTCAAAATCAGTTTCGCCGAATCATAGAATTTCCTATTCTTGCTACATCTGCGCGGTGTTTCATCCTTCAGTAAAAGGCGTTGGCATGTCGATCACGTATCCCCAAGGAGTTTGCTCACTAAGCCACATGTCCCAGGTGTGGGTCGCTCTTTTTATATGGACTGATGCCATAGTATGCAGAAAGAACTGCCTGTGGTGATTTATTCGTTTTTGATACAAACAGATATAAACAGTAATTGTTTTGATATTTATTAGCATTATCATCATCATCATCATCATCATTATTATTATAATGATTGAAATATAACTAAAAGGGTGTGGCTCATTTGGTTTGATTAGCAACGCCATCCAATTCTGGGTATCACCGGCCGATGTTGTGTTACCCCGCACGGGAGAGATGTCTGAAGCGTCACGGGCGCCGGTTACCTTGTTGCCATGCCAACCAGCAAACACCCCCCGTTTCCCGGCTGCGGAGCACGCGGCCAGAACACATCAAAACGGCGCGTGGGACAACAGTTGCGTTTCGGAGGCGGCCCCGGTTGTTTTCCGCGGTGTTCAGCTGTTCGTGATACCGTCATTGATGAATTATGCTGATAGAACTGTACCGAACGCCGAGTTATTCGTATGCACTTTACTGTTTAATTGATGTGTGGATTACTGGCTCCGAGATAATAGGACTATATAGACGGTTAACGTCTCAACAATGGCTTGTTATTGCGGAACATATTGCCGAGAAACAATGTTATTATACTGATGTAGATGACGATGACGATGATGATGATGATGATGGTGGTGGTCGTGTTGGTGGAAATAAAATAACAATGTCTGGCTATTAAAAAAGTAGCTCGTGGGAAATATTAGTTGCATTTTAATGCATTCATTTTGCTTGTGCATTGTTAATAATTTGTTTCTGTAATTCGTAGATTAGATTAAAATCTGGCTTTTTATTTCGGGGGGGGGAGGTATATTGTATTGCAAGATTAGATTAATAGCGCCTGTTTTTTAAATATAGAATTATGTGGGCACATAAATATATGTGATATGACGGTGATGGAGGCATGGACATATAAGCGGATGGGCATGGCTCCTTATTCAATTGATGCTGTTACTTTTATTATAGTGTATTAAGCTAGGTTAATAATATTCCGACACCTAAGGAATACAGCTTCCCGGTGCAGTTCATCGTGGAATATAATATTATAAGGTGATGATAATGGTATCAAAATAAACCTCATTCGGCAGCAGACTCTGAATCTCGATGTCCTCGCCTTTATGGCGGTATCTATGGACTCCTGTCAGATGATGCATATAACGATACGACTTAGACGGCATTTGTATCGCAACATATTGTTATGCGGCGCCTTTGTGCGGTCAACATCAAAGCAATAAGATATTGATCCGCCTTAAATAACCGATACCTCTTGAAGACTTCATTCCTCTGAATGCGCCACTGTCTGTCAGTTAGGTACAACCACAAAGACCATAAACCTATCCCGAGCCATCATAAAATGCCATAAAGGCATGATGTATTCGAACGGCCGGCATTCGCCCATTGTGAGTGCCATGTGTGTGTGTGTGTGTGTGTGTGTGCTGCTATGTTGATGATTGTAATGCTGTTGCTATGCTGCCGGGCTTCGTCCTCATCATCACACCTTGTTGGCAAGGCGATGACAACATCGCGCCGCTTTATCACCAGCCAGCCATAGTAGGAAACGAAATGTCTACTTGGATATGCCTGGAAACTTCTAATTTGACAAGATGGCGTTCTGGGTTAATTGTTTGGCTGGATAAATTACAGAGATAGGACAGTTGTTTGTCCTGTAAAGGGACATCTATTAACAAACGTTGTTTTTGTTCTTGTTGTGAATTCATTTTAGCCCCCAGACCAGGTGTTAAGACGGGAACGGTTCTGGACATGTTTGGCCATCAGCAACACAAAACAACATTGTTTGATATATCTGTGTGTGTATGTGTATGTGTGTGTGTGTCACAACACGGTTGGGTCAGCATGTTCAGATCGGCAGAATACTATACATCGATCTGCTTCCATCTACAAAAGTTGAGCCAAAACCATATAAAATGTTATCTCCTAATCTGATTGCCCACAAATAATAACGCGTTGTCAACCGTAAATTAACAGCATTTGATTATGCACTTTAAAGTTGGCCTTCGTGTTATAGTACACAAATGTATAGTTTGTATATTTGATTATATGTAGAATCAGATAAGCCTCGAGACGTACAGCGCTCATAAAAACCATAAAGGAAGCAATGATTTCGTGTTCTTTTGTGTACGGCGTTCTTTGTCCCTTTAGTTACATACAAAAAGAACCCACAACAAAACGCGAAATGAACTACAAATGACACTGATTGCTTTCGTCCGAAGTGTTAGAACCAGCGAGTCGGTCTATGAGTCGGTTTCGAACCCGGCACCTCGTGCTTGCCAACATCATGCTCTAATCAATGCACCGTCGGAGCGTCCTTAGAGATATGGCACAGTGATGGCCTCGTAATACTGTACTATATGCTGACAACGGAATGAACATCATTTTAGAACTGACTGGTGTAGTAGCTCGGTGAAGAGTACGGTTCACAGTGCCACAGGTAACGCCATGGACAAAACTGAACAGGACAAAACTGGCTACTGAGGATGATTTTATACGTTTTAGTTTTTCATTATCAGTTAGCTGCGTCTGCCAAACCGATTTGAAAACATTTAACACAACTATAGAAATAAAACTGTCCTTTATGGAATAGACATATAGAGCATTATGGTGTTGCATGGTACTAAGTCAACAGAACGTGCACACACACACACACACACTCTCTTTATCTCTCTGGGCCCATTTAGCCTACCGTGTGCACAAAAGTGGCCGTAAAACACCAATCATCACACACACACACACACTCACACACACGCGAAAGCTAGTTTCATTTATTGTTGTAATGTAATTAGCACGTGTAAATAATAATTTTTGTCATATTAATTATAATGGGTCATAATTGAGCCAGTGCGGGTAGGTGTAAATTCCATATTAAATTCATCTATAGCAGACATCTTGTGCCTTATGGTTCTCAAATAAGGCCGATAACAATTTAATAAAATAGACTTCAATAACCATCCTTTATTTTTATATATCCATAATTAAATACTTTGTCTGTTAATACTTACAAAACAGTGAAATGTTTCATTTTATATCTGACTACATAAAGGGAACAGCTCCTTCATTCGACATTCTTGAACAGTAAATAAGCCCCTGATTTTGTACATTTTCTCATCTGAGTGGATTGGGTCTGGTAGGGTTTTCATTCAGGAGGGACGTTGTCACAGTGATTTGTTTTGTCAATAGATATTTTGTGCTGTCAACACGTCTTGTGTTCATATAAGACTGTTAATATTCAGAGTCAAGACAACTCAAAATATTAAATATTATAGATTTTCATTCATTTTCCCCCCAGATATTTATTGTTAGATTTTTTGCAAATTTCTACCAAAATTATATATATATATATATATATATATATATATATAATTTGACACGGTGACTCCATTCTTTAAAGATTATGCCATCATATATATTACTTCATTCATTCATGAAGTAAGCACGTATAACAAAAGACACTTGTCAGAAATTCAAATGATTTATCAAAACATTTATCATCCGGATACCTTTGTAGTTTTTAAATTTTATATTCTTTGATGTTTTCTAATGGAGCATACTACATCTGTGAATTACCTATAATTATTTATTTACATTTATTCTGTATTATAATTGTGTGTTGTTTAGGGTGATAAGGAACCATTTGTGATGGTGACATGATGACCTTTCTCAAACAGGTAGCCCATTCTGAGAAAATACATTTCTCTAAGTATACAGCATGATAAAGCAATCAAAGGTGATAGCCTCAAGTGTTGTTGCAAGGATGCAGTATAAAAAGGTCACACACAAAAACAAAATGGCATCATATAAAGAACTGTATTGTCTCATAGATAGATATCGGCCTAAAATAATGAAACAGTGTTTTACAATGTTAATATTTCATATATAGTATAATGAAATGAACTGTGAGATGGTTCCATACAATTCTGTAACAAGCGACCTTTGATGCTAGGGTGATACAAACTGGCTATAGATGTGATTACGGTAATCAGGTTTGCTAAATAATCAGCACATTTATAGATGTCCGGTTTGAAGTAATAAGCTCACTATAGTGTACAATAGCTGAATCATGACAAACGCAGACAACAACTGATAACGTTCTCCTATAAAAGGATTTATGCCGATGTTACTGCAAGACATTATGGTTCTTGTAGCAGATGGTTGGAGTGTGCATGAAATTATCACAGGTATCTGCTTGCTTTTAAGAAAATGGCAGTCTGTTAGAATCCGGTGTCTATGGTGACCTTAATGTATTAATATTTTCATATTAGAAATCTTCAAATGGATTCACCAAATGATGAACATCACGTCGTCGGAGTGATGCAGCTGCTGGTGAGCCAGTACCAAGGCCCGTATCTGTTGATGGCTGAGACACTCCCAATTTGCATCATTATACTCATCCGCTAGGTGGAGGATTAGGATTGGCTGACGGAGTGTCACACTTCACTGAACCCAATCCATATTTTATGGTCGGGCGGGGCAGAGGATGAATTGGTTGCTTGGCAACAACTACAACACACAGACACAAATAAACACGCACACACACACACACAGCACACACACATACACACGCAGCGCACACACACACACGCAGGGAGAGAGAGAGAGTTCCCAGACTTAGCATGGCCTACATTGTTGTCCTGTGCCCAAGCATCACATCATAATGACCAGAAGTACACGATGGAAATGCATTATGGGAGGAAACGTGGTCAGTGCTAAAAGCCTGATGCCACTTAATCAATGAAACAATACTGATATTGAAGAGACATCCAATGCATATTGATCACGCCGGGATCCCCTACAGGTGCAATACTTCTCCGTTCTTGAACAGTCTCGGTAGCCCATTGTTTTCTTTTTCCAGTTCATTGCCACCGTACAAAACGTCGCCAACATAAAGCCGATTTGCACTTCTCTCCGACCAGACCTATGACCATGCATGAGCAGGTAAATACAAATATTTGTAGAAGTTGCTGATGTCTGGGCAGAAGATTTTCTTATCCAGGATAACTGGCATTAGTTCGGGAGGCGATTGACTCCCGGTTTGCCGGTGGTGTCGCCTCCGTTTTCATGGATTATTCGTGGCCATGTTTTATAAATGAGCAAACCCTGAAATAGGTTTTTGTCCCTGCACACCATGGCGTCGTCCGACGGCGAATGGCTTGTGGCCGAGCGCAGATGTCTGGTTTATGATTAATTTTTCATCACCGCACAAACGGACGGAATGACCGATTCACTGACTAACGAAAAGCACGCGCGCACACACGCACACATATCTCTGATTGATGAAAGCACGCACACACGCGCGCACACACATACAGAAAGAGAGTGTTGTTCAAGCAATGCAAAATAATTGACAATATATCTGCGTTCAGTTCCTCAAAACATAGACTGGTGCCTTATAATATGTTATTTACGTTACATTATATCAATATGGCAGCTTGCGTCTGATGATCACAAAAACATCATCAACAGCTTGTGTAAGCAAGATAGCATCACAACATAGCATACTAATACACAGCTGTTGTACAACTTGTAATAATGCTGACGATTCTACTTTGCTTGATTAACGCATTAGATCATTTTACCTGCATGAGTGCGTGCGCGCGTGTACACACACACACACACGAGTATTTTGTTTAGCCAGGACACTGTACGCCTAGGACATATGACCAAGAGGCGACTCCCTAGTAAGCAAGCCCCACAAAAACAGGTGTGAGTGTGATTCGAACGCACAACATGGAAATCTGCTACACAATACTCTAACCATTGCGCTAACAGAGGATCCGCGCGCTATATATATATATATATATATTATCAAGCACCTATCTAGTTCGTGTTTGCACTCTATGTTTTATAACCAGTCTATACTGAATGAGAACTTTTCATTGCCTCGGGTTAAAAAAAGCCCACACATCGTTCGCCGTTGAGGCTCTCCACATTCTAACATTTTCACGTTTCCTTATCACATAACCAGGTTACTGAATAAATATTCATCATATTACTTGACCCGGCCAAGGTTATAAATGTCTTGTTGACATTGCTCCGTCACAGTCTACTCCGAACTTGACATCCTACGACTAGGATTACCATCCGGGCCTTTGACTTTGGCGGCTATTTTAGGCTATAAATATTTTATATGGGATAATGGCTAATTATGTTTGGGGCCTCGTACTCGAGGGAGTTCGGCACATATTTACCGATGAAAATCTACCCGACGCAGTTTTGTCGTCCGCCATCGGCCAACAATCGTGGATTGATCTGCCAATGATCAACTATTCGTAACATTTCCGGAGCCGACCATATTGTATTTACCGGGCGAGTAAGATGGCGTCCCGGGTCAGGTTTTACTATTTGGTGAAACCTTTCGCGCGGCGGCGCCCAATGCGCTAAGTCATGCCCCAAAACCGGACCCTTGCTCTTATTCGGGAATGGGGCTCCTTCGTGGTCTAACGGTATAACGTGTCGATTACAGATCTCTATCACCCGTGTTCGAATCTCGGGGTGGGCAATGATGTTAAATATCGGAATGGCTGTGTGGTTTTCGGACTGTTTTATTATACCGCTGACCCCAAAATTACCGCGGTGTTATCATTTATTGGTGTACCATCGTACCACCAGCCATTTTGACAGTATAACATACACAATCATACGGGAATTTAATCAGTAAAGTGTTCCAAGGTGCCGCCATATTTTATTCATTGGCTTCAGTTTGAAGAGCTCCAGTTCGATGGCAGGTTTCTTCATCCGCCGTATCTACGGCCTTTTGCCAGCAAAATTAACTTGTTCTAATCTAAGTAATCTGATCAATTACAAGTAGAAGACATTATCTGATTGGTGGCATAGTCAAGCTGGCCATGTTATGAATCGACCAATACCTGCCATTCTCCGGCATCGTATCAAATTAGTCATATATACTGAAAGCAGCGTAGGCGTGTGCGTGCGTGCGTGCGTGTGGTTTTAATCATTGACGCTTAGACTATATGTAGAAATATTACTGAAATAATAACAGGGTTTGTGGTGTGGTACTTCGCTGATGTAATGAACACAAATAGCGCATGATCAGGAAAAAAACTAAAAATAAACACACACACATTATATATATATATATATATATATATATATATATATATATATCGTACAGAAATAGAATGACATTAACAGATCAATCATGTAGAACTAAGGAATAAATACTGCTTCTTCTCAAGTTGAAAGCTGTCCAGCATAAAAACAAAACACTCAAATCTCCTTTGTTGGATGGGAACAGAATACTAGACATCAGCATACATGTATAGCTGAACCACCTCGCCAGCTAAACACCGTCTATCTATCTATCTACAGGTGTGCGGTATTCAACAAATATTGATATACACTGTGAGAATGTTATTTTTTCTCCCGCGGTTTAAATACAATACCCTAGTTGATCACGGTTCATTGATGGTCATATATCACGTTGGATGACTTTAATAAGATGCTCGAGTGCTGTTATGTAATGTAAACACGGGTTTTGCCGATATCCAGATATCTGGCGTGTTATCAGGGCTGTATTGAACAATTACAGAGGTGGTCGTGTGTGAAGAATGCGGAATTTCTCATCCCGATGGCCAGCCATTTCTAATTAATTAAGACGAACGATCTGTTCGGAAGTCTGACCAAAGATGGCCAAGAACTTCGAGTAAAGACACCGATAAACGTGTGTGTGTGTGTGTGTGTGATTGATTGATTGATTGATTGATTGATTGAGTGAGTGAGTGAGTGAGTGAGTGAGTGAGTGAGTGAGTGAGTGAGTGAGTGAGTGAGTGAGTGAGTGAGTGAGTGAGTGAGTGAGTGCATCCATACATGCCCATTCGTAGTTTTCTTGCGAAATTCGAATATCAACATATCCACCGTTTATGTTAATGCATTTCTATGCAATTTTCTCATATAAATGTTAACATTAAGCAGACCAGTTTGAAGCTTTGATCATTTGTCGTACATTATTCAGATTAACTGATGAAAAAGTACAAAACAAAGAATGTTCATCCGCTTCCGAAAAGAAACAGCCAATTAGTTCATTTGTCCAAATTGAACTAAATTATTCACTCTGGTTTTGCATGATATAGTCATTTCATTATTGCTATCAAATATTTCAGAGAGAACTGAAAAAGGTTAAAAGGAAGAGAAAAGATGTGCCCAATGAAGCAAGACTGCGAGCTATGGCTGATCCTGATCGTATGTGGCAGCTGAGAATGAAGTTCCTTGAGCAGGCGAAGAAATACTTCGGAGTGCCTTATGCCAAAAAGTATTGGAAACCCGAAGGTAGGTGCCAGCTTGTCTCTCTAGGCCAGCCCGCCTGCCCGTCTGCCTGTCTGCCTGACCGCCTCCCTGCCTGCCTGTCTATGTTTGTAATATAATGATAATATGTGTAAAGTATGTTTATATCCTGGTTATATATGTCACTCAATTTATAATGATTCATTATCCTTGCCACCAAATATGTTTTTTTCCACCCCTCGCACACGCACGCACGCGCACACTCACACACGCACACGCACACACACACACACACACACACACACACACACACACACACACACACACACGATGTAAGCATACATTAAACTGTAAGTCCATAAAACTTAACATATTTATTGTATCTGGCCTGTACATTAGTTGGTACAACTCCGACAAGGAAGCTTGTTGTACTTGATGAATATATAAATATATCTAGCAGGAAGTCTGATAACAGGCCAAATAGTTCTGGCAACAAACAAGCATGAATCCTAACACATGCATTATTATTATTATTATTATTACCATCATCATCTGACATCATCATCATCATTACTCAACCACCTGAGTTCAAATCTCGGTGCGGGCATCTCTAAACGGTGTTTCATCTTTTACTTTGTCTCATTACGTTTGGAGGTGGTTTGACTCATTTAGCCTACGTTGTGGACAAAAGTGGTCTTGAAAACTTTATAATGATGATGATGATGATGATGATGATTATAAAGTCTTGTAGCAAGCACTTTTTACAGTAAACGACATACTATTATTTATCAGTATTTTTTTACACGTTATATCTATCTGACCACAGAGTGGATAAACATTGTTTAAATCTATTTCTAGCAGGATAAATTTCCATGAAAATATCCCGATTTTCTTATTTCAAATGAGAAAGTGTTTAACAAATCCCTGTGTGTGTGTGTGTGTGTGTGTGTGTGTGTGTGTGTGTGAGAGAGAGAGAGAGAGAGAGAGAGAGAGAGAGAACCATCTATCTGTTACTTCTTTTATTATTTTTAGTGTTGTTTGTTTGTTTGTTTGTTTGTTTGATTGTTTGTTTGTTTTAGAGTAGGCTATATATAAAAAATCTAATATCTCACACACGCACACGCACGCACACAAACCCACAGAAACACACACACAAGCACACACACGAAGACGCAAATTATTTATAATATGACTACAATTACGAGAGGTGATATTCATTATTATGTTAGGTATCTGCCATTGAGTTATTGCCCAACAATAGAACCATACGTTTAATGACAGTTGCAATGTTGCTGTTGCCACGAGGTGAAATGAGTACATTAATGGAATATTACATTGTTTAGTAGCCTTCTGACAAAGGCCATTATTCCAGTAGACAAAAGGCCCGGTGCTGATTTGTTTGCCGGATGGGAAAAGTTCATTCATAATATTTCACCCACCCATTGTTTGGGCTATCGGCTATCTGGGAATAATGCTAATGTGCTGCCACCTGGTCGGACAATGCGAAGTCAATCGCGTAACAATCCAGCCAATTTGAAAGACAACTGATGGCAAATAGTTTAAATGTTTACAGTTCCCGGTCTGCAGTCAGAGCGTCTTTTGGTAGGCATTAATTTCATCTTGACGTTTACGATGAAGGTACTGATAAGTTTCGGAGCAGATGTGAATTGTTTGGTTTCTCTAGATTCTTCTGGATCTGTTGTTATTGCAGTTCACTTGCTTCTGTTTGTCGATGATAGTTTTAGTATTCTGACCAGTAATACGTCTAAATTTAACAATTCTCACTGGTATCAACTTGACATAGTTATCTGTTGGTATAAGAATGTGAGAGTATTGAGGAGCCACATTGAAAAATCAGATAAAACCCTGTGTGTGTGTTTGTGTGTGTGTGTGTGTGTTTGTGCGTGTGTGTGTGAGTGTGTGTGCGCGGGCGCGCGTGTTAATCTTTGTTGTATAACATGTTGTAAACAGTAATTGACACAGGTGTTATCTTAACATAACTCGCGATGTCGTTTCATTGTTTTGGCATTTCATTACCATTCTCAAGCCTGCAAAGTGCATGTCGGTGTTTTTCTCCGCGCTGATGTAATTACTGGAATGTGCGTTTTGTTGTTGTGAGGGCGGCGGGAGGGGGGGGGGGTTCTGGCAGAGAGTTGAGGGCTGCTGCGAATGAATTGTGAATTCGTGCTTTTAAACGTGGCTGGCTGTGACAAAAAAAACGCTTCGTTTACCTGTATGCATTGTCAGGGCCGCCTTCAACGTATAACACAGCGCTCTATTGTTTAAAAAAGACAGATGGATGTTTGTCACTGTTGTCATGTACACAAGTAACAGGAAAATCGAGGTCCACCCTCCTCAGCTTCGGACCGAACAACTAGCCCACCTACCTCAGTAGCCGAGACATTCAATTATATTTCAATGGGATGCTCCCAATCCCACACCCACGGGGAAGGGGGTGGTTGCGTGGGGGAGGATTTACGTATCGGATATAGATCACCCCCCCCCGCGTAACCGATAATTAATGCAATCATCCTGGTTTTATAATTGTCAGAAGACCATACCCCCGGTAGCCGGTGCCACACTCGAGCGCCCACACGAGGCCTTTCCGCTATAATCCAGTCGGTTTTTATTGTCATTAGTAAATGGTAAATCACAGAAGGAGCCGACAGCGTGTAGGGTGGTTGAAGGGGTCGGCCGGCTTAGACCGAGCCGCGGACAAAGTGGATTTAGCCTGGGCGCGCTAGTTCATTAAGGCATTGTTATGTAAGAGTAATGGTCATCGAATGGCCGGCTCCCGTCTCTGGCACAACATTTATTTAGCTATTGTTGACGCCAGCGGGAGAGTATTGACCCGGAGTGGACCGTTCGAATGGACGCCGAAGCCCCCCCCCCTCCTCTCCGGTCGTCGGCTGATCGATGGCGCCACCTGGTGATGCGTTCCGCCAGGGTCTGTATTGAGTATAGGCCGATTGATGGCGTTCACCGGAGATGACCACCGGCCCATTGTTAGAGACCGCGACATCACGTGATAATGGCGCCGCGAGAATGGCGTCCTTGTCGCTCCGGATGACCAGACGCGTGCGCGGCTGCGCGGTGATGGCCATGATTTCACACGTTAGCGGTATTCCTGGAGCGCTGAGAGCTCGTGTTCTTGGCCGTTCGAAGACCAGCGGATGCCGCTTTTAATAATTCACGTCAATTGGCCGATGTGTCCGCGGGCTGAAGACTGGAGCTCAGTGTTGCATGACACTGGTTCTGGGGTGGAAATCTCCGATAAATTATTGAACATACCCTCTCCCCCCGATGCTATTTTGCTCGGCGATCTGACCCGTATAGACTTGGCCCGTATTAAATGGCTATATCAGTCGTTTGTTAGGTGGACGAATTAAATTGGAGCCGGATTGTCGGTCGGTCGGTCGGTCAGTCGGTCGGATCCGTGTGCTGCCTGCTGTCTTCCAGCAAAAATACTCCGCGAGATTAATCGTTCGCCAACTTATTCCGGATCAGGCTCCGGGCTAATTACGGCAGCTCACCTCCCCCCCCCCCCCATCTGAAACGAGAGCCGTCCGGGCAAAATAGAATTATTGTTTTTTGTCCCGTTAGATGTTGGTTAGAATGGGCAGCCTAATAGTGCCTTGGGTTGTGCGCCGTTCTGTGGGACTTCAAGTTGTACGATCGAATCCCAGCGTTAGCTGTGTCTGTTAATTGTTTCATCTTATCATCTGATATCTTTAGAAACTGTCCCATGTCTGTATTACACCCATCTGGAACCAGCCCAGGTGCACCGATCTTCAGAAATGTGGAATGTTGTTTTACAGCCACTTTCGCGTACGTGGTATGCTGCAACGGGACAGATGACCTACAAAGGTAGTGAAGCGAAGTGAAAGATGAAACACCCCTCATACACCCCTCAGGCCTGTGTTGCTGTTTTATGTGCACACTGTAAGCTAAGTGCTTGTGCCGAGCGACCTCCAAAGAAGTGAAAGTTGAAACACTCTTTTGGCGTAATCAGTTCAGGATTTGAACCCGGGTGCTAGACTTTGCGGCCAACCTCGCTACTAATTAACCCATGTAGAGCCCCACCACCGCCAACACCGACACGTTCTTCGCAAGTTTTCCCGCTACTGTGTGATAGACATGATATATTTTGTTTGATTTGGTAGTTTGATCAGTGTAACCTAAATATAGCTTCTGTAAAAATGGCTGATTGTGACAGGCCGTTTGACACTCGTGTCCAGTGTCAGGAGGCAAGCGAGAACGCAAGCGTAACTCCTCCACGTCCGGTTTTAATTTGTTCTCTCCCAATTACAGTTCGTGTTGACGAGCTCATTAACCGAATATGGCCAATTCATCAGTCGGTGAAATGAACTACGAAAACCGTTTTTATCAGCCAACAAACTCAGTGTTCAGTCAATGGTTCAGTCGGTTGATTGCTGAGGCAGAGATATCTTAGGCGAGTACGCGTTGTCAGAATCGGCCTTCACGCGGACGCCATCAGCCACGACATTTTTGAGGTGCAGCCAAATGACCAAAGATTGTTTTGGGATAAATCATACGGGGAAGCAGATACAACCCCCCCAAGAATTTGTTTTATTCCCTTATAAATTAGGATGGTAAAAAGGGAAAACAGCCGACGTTAGCAGTCAGTTACATATTATGTTTATATATGTTATATATGTTTATATGTTCTCGTAGAAGTGATGTCATCCATTGTTGGTTGACCATTTGTTTATATGTTGATGGCCAAGCTGTGTGAGTGCTCCATATATTAGTAGATAATCACTGTGAATATATAATGTTGATAGGGAGCTTGGGCTATGTAGTGTCTGCCAATCAGCATAATATTGTTTTCTGCTTCTGTCATCCTTATTATTATTATTACTATTATTATTATTATTATTATCATCATATTCCTCTATCGGAAACATGACAGACTTCAATATAGAGATAATAACAATGCATTACAGTTTCCAATAATATTTTTGCTTGATAAGATGTTGTCCAGGGGATTTCCTGCTAGGAATGTTATTAACAATGTGATTAATTGTTATCATCATCATCATCATCACCATCATCATCATTATAAAACAAGCATTTCTTGTTATCTCCGGCTTTGCATCTACTCATTTAAATGTGTTAATGCCAGGTCACCGCCAGCGATCACACACACACACACACACACACACACACACACACACACACACACACACACACACACACACACACACACAAAATATATATATATATATACAGAGAGAGAGAGAGAGAGAGAGAGAGAGAGAGAGAGAGCAAAATTACTACCTACATCCTTGAGTGTCAACAATGATACTCTTATGGGAATTTACCACAAAGATACAACGTCGGCGATGACAGAGACACACCCCTGTCTGCTGTTTGTTTTCATTGGATACCTGGTCTCCACTTCAGGTGACATCTGCTTCAATTATTAATTGTTGTTGGTTTTTATGGCTGATGAGTGTTTTATGAGCGGCTATCCTAGGTGTTTGTTATCATGGAGACGGAGTGTATGTGTTGTCCTTGATGATTTATATCATTAATATTGACGAAGCCTTTGATGACTGTGTTACAGCAGCAAATAGACATGAAAAATACATGACCCTGTTCCCCCTGTGAGTGTGTGTGTGTGTGTGCGTGTATGTGGGGGGGGGTGTGCTTAGCGTGCGTGCGTGTGCGCTGAAAGAAGATGTAATAATAGAATAGTATGAGACATGGACTACATTATATCATAATACTAAATGATATATATATATATATATATATATATATATATATATATATATATATATATATATATGCTAAGCTCTAATAAACATATGAATATTATTAGTTCAATGGTGTGCTGTAACACATTTTGATATACATATACATGTATAATAGCTATCTGTATCCATCAGGATACGGAAGATATAAAGAGGGCATCACCTGTCAGTAGATGATTGACTGTTGACCAGAGAAGAGAGAGATTGTTTACGAAATATTTCTATATTCCGTCATCATTATGTACTCGAGTTGATTAGGTGGCGGAATATTCCATTACATTGATTGGAAAGTGGACAAAAAACTTGGAGAGGGTCATTTTAATCAAAGGGGGCGTGTTTGTGTGTGTGTGTGTTTGTGTGTGTGTGTGTATGTTTGTGTGTGTGTATGTTTGTGTGTGTGTGTTTTAGCTGTGTATAATAAGGCACAGGCACAGAGAATCTCGAACCGTGAATTCAAACTCTGGACGTTTCTTCAGGGGACTGAATCCAGAGTGGCTACTTTTCTTGCTGAGACATGTGTAATGTCTCACCAGTCCCAGTGCGTGCGTGTGTGCGTGCGTGCGTGCGCGCGAGTGTGTGTATGTTCACACCCATCTACAGGAGAACACATGCATCCACGAGAAGCCACTGGCGTGTACCGTTTCTGAAGGCTGAAGTGTTACCGATATCACGCTCAGCTCAGATCATCAACAAGAGGACATTACTGAACACTGATGTTTTCCTAATGACCATCGCCACATGGGCGTGTAGTACTCCATTGTTGACAACGGCTGTTTGTTAATGTTCGTTTTTGGAGGCCCGTCTTTTGAGGCGCGGGGAGGCCTCGAAGGATCGAGGGCGGGACCAGGGTCTGAAGTCCTGACTCGCACACCGAGTCAGTCGCACCGAGCTATTCCTAGCCCGGGCATTGTTCTGCCGGTTGGTTGCCTGTTTACCTCGCGGCGCCATGACAACGCAACAAACAAACAACCCACGCCATGGCAGCCAACCGGTTATGTCACCACGCCTCTGACGGCCATTACATCACATCACTCGACCAAGTTGTCGTCGTCTTTTGTCAAAAACATGGTGCCAGCGATATTCTTTGCCTGTCTACAACCCCCCCCCCCCCCCAACCCATTTGATGGCCAGTTATTCGGCAATATACACACACACCAAACGAATAGAGAACGGATTATTGTTGTTATAATGTTGTCTTATATTGTCATTATTATTTTACAAGAGCCACTCGGAAAATAACGAGTGTTGTTAGAGAACTGTACAATAGTATCTTGAAGCATCGGATCAACAAAAAAACCACAAAAAACCCACATAGGCCATTCTCGACCAGTGAATGGCACTCAACTCATCGGACATTTATAAATATAATTGTAAATAATGTTATTACTTATCTAGAAGGGTCCCATTGTTGATGTGGTTATCAATAAATGGTTTGTAATTACTTATTTGATTACATATTACTGTCTAACTGTGCTAAATTAGTCGTGACTTGATCTGATTAGTCAGAATTAACCGAACCGTGTGTGTGTGTGTGTGTGTGTGTGTGTGTGTGTGTGTGTATGTGTGTGTGTGTGTGTGTGTTACCCGTAATTGTGATATTTGTTTACAGTTGATTTAATTCGAACGATCCAGTAGTGTTATCGAAGTCTTCGAATTTTGATAGAAACTCCTTAAAAATAAGCTGATTTTAAGAAATATATATACCCACGAATTATAAGGAATATAAATTATTGGTAGATGGGGAAATGACTCCCAACATCCACCACCACCATCATCTCCCTATATTAATTTAAAAAATTGAATTAAACCGTTTTTAACTATTATCCGTGATTCGACTGTTAATTAGAGATAGGCCATTTAAAGTGTGCACCTTAATGGAATAAACGCAGGAAGTCCATTATGAAGATATTAATGGTGGTGTGGGATGGAAGATTCGACGGACGGTCTAAATCTGGTCGGAGAGCCCATCCTGGCGCCATCATAACAATATCGAGAGATATCAATTAACTAATTCCGTGTAGAATTCCATCAACATCTCATCCATCCATCATCAAGTGGACGAACGTCGAACGAACGGAGTTCTATCGAAGTGTGACATACGATGGGAGATCGGGACCCGATGTCATGGCCTCGTCCCTGTGTGTGTGTGTGTGTGTGTGTGTGTGTGTGTGTGTGTGTGTGTGTGTGTGTGTGTGTGTCGATTGTGACGTCGCTAACTGGTCTCCTTATATTGAATGATTTATGACAGATATTAATGGACGGCATTTGATAGCGGGCGAAAAACATCGAAGCAAATGGCTGAATACATTAGTATCACCTGGTTGCCATGGCAGCCGCGTCTGTAAACAATAACAGCCACTCCGGGGCGGAGTGCTCGTGTTATTTATTTAGAAAACATCGATCTATTGGCTTTCTGGTGGTGGCGGTGGTGGTAGTGGTGCCGCCGCCGCCGCCAGCCCGCTGTAGGCCCGTCTTTCCCACCACAATTTGTTCCAAAGCCGTAGACAGCCGCCGGTATTGCCGATTCCGTCTGAGATGATTTATTTTCCTAAAAAAAAATCAACAAGAGATGTCACGACGTTTTATGTCGGACCTCACCTGACATATCGGATCTGATCAAATGGATCGTGTCATTCACTTACCCCCACTTCATAGTAGACGGAAACTCGGAGAAAACCCTTTTAAGCCAGTCACAAATGTTTCTCTCTCTCTCTCTCCCTCTCTATCTGTGCGTGCGTGTGTGCGCGTGTGTGTGTATGCATGCATGCGTGTGTGTGTGTGCGTGCGTGTGTAGTAGTAGTAGTAGTAGTAGTTGTTGTTGTTGTAACAACAGTAGTAGTTGTTGTTATTGTTGTCATCGTTGTTGCTGTCGTTGCTGTCGTTAACGTTGGCTCAGTAGAAACAATAGCATTAGTACTAATGCTATTGGCAGCAGCATTAAGAGGAAAAATGTCGGTGTAACTTTTTTGACACCAGATAATATACCAGATAATAATGTCATGTGTGATTATTTTAATTAATTTATATTTACCGATGTAGTTATCTGATTAACAAGTACAAGGTGTCCCATTGCTCATCGATAAGAAAGTTGTTTATTAGCATAAATGATTATTAGTAAGTACTTTGGCACACTTATATACGTGTATTACCTGTGGAAGAATCCTTGAATATTGGTCTGGATTAATTGGAGGAATTCTGGGTGATAGGTGTAAGTAGTTTTGCACCAATCTGACCAAGACAGCACTTATGTGTGTGTGTTGTTGTTGTTGTTTTTTTTTGGGGGGGGGGTGAGTGCATGTGCGTGTGCGTGTGTGCGTGTGTGTGTCGCGCGCGCAGTCGTGCGAAAATGCAGACATTGATACCTATGTTTTGTTAGTTCATAAAAAGACGAGCAGGTAAAGAACACGAGCTTACGTCATCTGAATAAATGATCAGGCACTGAATCCAGAACAGCAACTTTACGCACAGATAATCTCCTGGTGTGATCCGGTTGCTGTGCAGCTCAGGCCGGAGAGGCTGATCTCGAACGCGTAACACATATACAGATCAGTGTTAACTGGGTTTTAGGAAACAATGAAGTTTACTAAATTCATAGAAAACGTGTATAGGTACGGGTATTATATTCCGATATACAGTACAAATAACACCTGGTATCAGCTTTAATATTTAAATATTTGTGTAATATTTTAAATATAGAAATAAATAAACTCTGTTTTTAACAAGCAACACGCCGCCATACATAAAACTAGAATTCAACAAAGGGCGGAGTATTATTCAAACATAGTCAACTCCTAATTAACCGGATTTCCTAATTAACAGGAATTTCAAAATACATGAACCTCAAACATGTCTTTCTATTAATTCATTGCACAAATTTATCATACGTACACAGACACTGACTGGTTATTGTCCTGCTGGTTAGACTCTGTGGGACAAACATAATTCGTTGATGATATGCCAATCAGTGATGCTTATACTAACCCCTCATATCCTATTCAGTTTGAGGCCTTGGTTCGATTATCCCTCTATGAGGCAACTATAAGGATGTCACAACAAATTAGATTTTTTTCTCTGCCTCGTTAAGCCTCACTCACTCACTCACTCACTCACTCACTCACTCACTCACTCACTCACTCACTCACTCACTCACTCACTCACTCACTCACTCACTCACTCACTCACCGCAATCACTCTTATATTTATTAGTAGATCAGTGGTCCATCCTCATGCCAATGGTTGTTGATTGGTCGTGATTTGGTAGAGATCTTCCCACAAACACAGATCACCTAGGTGATATGGCAGAGGTGAGTCGTGATGTGGTGAAGGTGTGGTCGACCACAAGATGAGAGTCCCTTGATTCGACTCCACCAACCTGACAAGTAATGTTAAACTTGTTCACTAGTTGACTCAGCCGTGACATCAATCCCTGATGTTCGATGGTGATAATGGAATATTTTCGGTTTATGTGGCCGTAGCCGATAGATAGAAACAGGATACCCCATAGGTCGTTGATGATGGTGGTAGATTGTACAGGACGATGCCTTCGGGAAACGGAGTAAATAAATAAAGTTCTTAGAATATCAGAGCTACTTTCAGACTATTTATCTATAAATTACTAAAACGAAGCGACTACCTCCATATATGACAGGTGTTCTAATAGCAAAGTGGTAAGAGCAGCGTACTATAAACCTCCACCTCCAAGTTCAAACCTTAATATTACCTGTATTTGTGGGATGTTTCCTTAATGTATCCCCCCCCCCCCCGGCTATATGTCCCAGGTGTGACTATCGCCGAAGCTAAACAAAGAACTCGCTCACCTCCACATATGACAATGTGGTATATAAGATTGACAATGTCATCTTCACCTTGTGTCAGTGCTATGACAGGATGACAACTATGTGCGTCATGACTGTGTCATAGTATTGACACATGGTGAAGATGTCCATCACTGTGTCTGAGTGTTTCATAGCAGTGATATGAGGTGAAGATGGGCGTCACCATGTCATGGCATGGTAAAGATGGCATCATTGTGTCATCTCTCTATGTCATACTACTAACATAAGGTGAAGATGGCCATCACCATGTCATAACACTGGCACAAAGTAAAGATGGCTGTCACCATGTTAAAGTACTAACACATGTTGAAGATATCTGTCACTGCGTCGTAGCACTGAGGTGTGGATACTCATCACTGTATCATCGCGATGTCATAATACTAACATGGGGTGGAGATAGCTGTCACTGTGTCATTGCTGTGTCATAGTACTGACACAAAGTGAAGATGACCATCACTGTATCATCTGTGTCAGAGTACTGACATCTGGTGACGATGTCCTACACCATGCCGTAACACTGGCATAAGGTGAAGATAGTTGTCATCAGGTAATAGTACTGACACAAGGTGAAGATGGCTGTCACCATGTCATAGTACTGACAGAAGGTGAAGATGGCTGTCACCATGTCATAGTACTGACAGAAGGTGAAGATGGCTGTCACCATGTCATAGTACTGACAGAAGGTGAAGATGGCTGTCACCATGTCATAGTACTGACAGAAGGTGAAGATGGCTGTCACCATGTCATAGTACTGACAGAAGGTGAAGATGGCTGTCACCATGTCATAGTACTGACAGAAGGTGAAGATGGCTGTCACCATGTCATAGTACTGACAAAGGGTGAAGATGGCTGTCACCATGTCATAGTACTGACAGAAGGTGAAGATGGCTGTCACCATGTCATAGTACTGACAGAAGGTGAAGATGGCTGTCACCATGTCATAGTACTGACAGAAGGTGAAGATGGCTGTCACCATGTCATAGTACTGACAGAAGGTGAAGATGGCTGTCACCATGTCATAGTACTGACAGAAGGTGAAGATGGCTGTCACCATGTCATAGTACTGACAGAAGGTGAAGATGGCTGTCACCATGTCATAGTACTGACAGAAGGTGAAGATGGCTGTCACCATGTCATAGTACTGACAGAAGGTGAAGATGGCTGTCACCATGTCATAGTACTGACAGAAGGTGAAGATGGCTGTCACCATGTCATAGTACTGACAGAAGGTGAAGATGGCTGTCACCATGTCATAGTACTGACAGAAGGTGAAGATGGCTGTCACCATGTCATAGTACTGACAAAGGGTGAAGATGGCTGTCACCATGTCATAGTACTGACAGAAGGTGAAGATGGCTGTCACCATGTCATAGTACTGACAGAAGGTGAAGATGGCTGTCACCATGTCATAGTACTGACAGAAGGTGAAGATGGCTGTCACCATGTCATAGTACTGACAGAAGGTGAAGATGGCTGTCACCATGTCATAGTACTGACAGAAGGTGAAGATGGCTGTCACCATGTCATAGTACTGACAAAGGGTGAAGATGGCTGTCACCATGTCATAGCATTGACACGAAATGAAGCAGTCCAACAGATTTAAGACACGCCTTGTTTTACACCGAAGCAGCAAAGGAAAACTAATTCGGATCGTTTCACACTCCTCCGGCTGCTAAAAGACCACTCCCACGGCACAATCGATACTGCGCATCCCTCCAAACCGCCATCACAGGGTTTGAATCCCAGTGTTACTTGTATCTGTGGTATGTTTCGTCTGACCATCACATTACCCCAAAGAGTAGCCTTTCGGCCATCAATCTATAGATGTGACCAGTACTAACTCTAAATAAAACGCTATCGCTCAGTCTAATAATACCCCACCACCCCTCCACCCCCACCCCAGGAGCTCCAGACATAAAACAATACACCAATATCATAACGGTATATTGATAATATTAAGATTATTTTATCTGTGTTACGTCATATTATAGTTTAGTTGCGTTCACTTCTTAGTAAAGTTCGTGGTTTTTGTTTGATTCTGCTTAATGTTGTTCGTTCTGTATTTATAACATTGAAATTTGCATTAAGCAATATTTGCTTACTGAATCGAATTATAACACCTGTGCAATTGTCTTTGTTTACTTCACACGCGCGCGCGCGCACACACACACATTACATAGCTTAATATAAAGCGTCGTCGTCCTGGAAATTATCTTTTTGTGCCGATCCGTTGTTTAGTCCTACTCCCTCATGCGCTCACTATAACTGATGAATGATCCAGATGATTTGTATTCCTAATTTCTTATCCCCTTTCTTCCAGTGTGTGCTTGTGTGTGTGTGTGTGTTAAAACGATCCTTCTCGACAGTTTTATACGAAAAAAAGTACATACAACCTTTTTTTATGACAGGCACCATTACAGTTGCGGGGTTTTGTTAGGCTGCAGTCAGATTAGCAAAGGTTTGCGACGTTTGGCGTAGAAATGAACACGCGTCCTGTTATTTTAAGGCACAAAATGAACCTTTGGTATAGCATGCATAGGTCGGACCATTGACAGCAGTGTAAAGGTCATATTTTATTTACTTGGTCAGAATTACTTCAGGTGTGCCAAGAGGTAATCTAGTACGTGTATTAGGTAATTTACAGCCGGCGCCTCAGCATGTACGGGCTTAAATTTCATGCTACACAGAATGATGTGGTTCTCATCGTTTATATCTGAAAATGAAGCTGGGCCTTTTTTCCGTTGACGTTTTTTAAATTTATGTACCGCACTCGAATAGTTCACCAATTTTGAACCGAGCAAACCAGATATCGTTACATCCTTGTATTATATTGGTGCCTGGCTGGGTTAGTTATGGAGAGAAAGAGAGAGACGGGGGGAGTGGGTATTTTTAAATTGTCCAGCCTGTTATCTCACCATCAGAGGAGATGCACGTCATTAACGTGTGTGGGTGTGCCCCGCTGCCACCATTTCCCATTTGATGATTGGCGGCAGTATATCATGTGTTCAGCTAGCCCGATTACAATCTGATTAGTTCTAGATCAGTGATAAGGCACCGATGACTAGCTAGAGGGAGGAGATGTGTGTTGAGGTGTCGCTGACATTACTCGCGACAATTCATCTCTCGGCCAAAGTTTGTCTGATTACTAATTATAGGTCGTCAATAGGTAGAAGAATATCACATCGTGGCCGAGTCAATGCGCACGCACATGCATGTTATTAAATGTGCAGCTACTTTGTTTCGTGTTGGCTTTCTATTTATTTCAGTACCTACAGCTGACTTCATTCTCGATTCTCCACCGACTCCCCACAAAGAGGAGACCGCGTGGTCAGAGGCAAACCGTACCGGGAAAATCACGTTATAGGTCTAATCGTCCCTGGCCCGTTCGTCCCCGTTACGTGTTTTCTGCACCTGTTACTATTAGAACACGTTAAACTGACCGCGGCCTTGCTAAAGGTTCACGGCCGGCCAGCGGAGCCAAAAACATGAGCCATTGTTACCTAAACAAACAGATGGGTGGAGTGGGTGTGTCCAAATACCTGACATGTGCCAGCTATGTGTCTGTGTCTTACCGTATACGTTAAACCTATATGTACAAATCACATGGCCAAACTCCACGCACCTTGAACCAGGTTAGCCTTCCAGTAAGAAATTAGCCTAAATACTCTGCCTAGATTGGTATCCTATCTTAATGTTAGCATGTGTGTGTGTGTGTGTGTGTGACCATAGTTATCTAATCCTATGCCAATTCACCAGACACTGAATATGTAACCGTGACGTGACCAATTATAACAAGCAGCCGACACAATAATAATTAGTTAATTGTGTAAGACACACACACACATACACATTGTGTATTCGATTACACATCATTATAATAAGTTATGGCGTCAAAAGCGTAACGCATATACAGATAATGATCTATAGCTTTTACTTTCATTTTACAAATCCACACACACACAAATAAAACCATACAACATAGAATCAACACACAATTTACGGTAATGACAAGGATGATTATATAGCTGACCACTGTAAACATGAGATCAGCGTAAAAACATCATAATCATTATTAATTTTAAGCAGTCAAATTGTTATAACACTAGCATGTACTATCCATTCAGAAAAAAAATGGAAATTAAGTGTTTATATGAAACATGATGTTTTTACACTGCCCATCTGTTTACATTTGTCAACAGCATATTGATCCATGTCAGTAATTAGAACGGTCAAATGGGAAATACTAAATAGCGAAGTTGCTGCAGCATGCGATAATATCCGAATAGCCTTGAAAGTCGTTTGTTTTCTGTGTGTGTGTGTGTGTGTGTGGTTTGTGTGTGTGTGTGTGTGTGTGTGTGTGTGTGTGTGCAGAGAGAGAGAGAGAGCTGCTGGAAATTAGATTAAAGAATATGCAATATTTATATACTGATATACGTTAAGATTTTAGTGCCATAATTGATTACGAGGATTTGTAGTTAATATGGTAAAAGTTAGTAGTAAGGAAAACACCAAGAACATAGCTCAAACTCTCTCTCTCTCTGAGTGTGTGTGTATGTGTGTGTGTCTATCCCACTCCCCTCTCTCTGTGTGTGTGCGTGTGCGTGCGTGTTACATGTTTTTCTCTTTACACAATTATTATTTATGCAACTTGTGGTGATTGATCAAGTCCCAGTTTTATAATTAATCTCTGATGAATTGATTATGAATAGCTTTATTCCAGACTCAAAAGTCCACATACACAGAGTATATGTGGACCTGATGTCTATACTGTAGCATCTTAGAGACAGTATACAATATATATTTGGACATGGTGCAGTATTCAGTTTATATTCATTATATATATATATATATATATATATATATACAGAGAGAGAGAGAGAGAACATAGCCATGTTTATTCATTTATAACTTGTCATATTCCTCTATCCCGATGTCTAAAACAATAACCTATAGCCATACAGAGATACCAGAGGTCAGTTGAATTGTTTTTTATACAAATAATGACATCCTTTGTTGTCAAGCGGCAGCTTACATTGGTCATTTTCGGCGTATGTCACCGATGTCAGAGGTCATACGTCGTCTATCTATAGTATAACATCAATGGACACCAGGTGACTACTGCCCCGGCCATTGAAGAATAATAGAACTTAATTAAACAAGCTTTCATCTGTCATAATGGATGACTGGACTCGGAGACATTCGGTACGCGGAGAAGGTACGACTGGATGGCTCCAGGCTGTAAGCACTAAAACGCCATAGGAATGAACCGTACAAGAATAATATGTGGCTGCCTTTATATGTTTAGCGGGGTTCATCGTAGCCACAGTACAAATAATATATATATATATATATATATATATATATAGAGAGAGAGAGAGAGAGAGAGAGAGAGGCAAGTATCTGTTTACTGAAATAATAGTCTATTCACAAAGTGATTTATAGCTGTAGGTGTATATGTGTTAATGTGCCAGTGCTATCTCCCCCACCTCTCTCTCTCTCTCTCTCTCTCTTGTGTGTGTGTGTGTGTGTTTGTGGCATTTAGGTGCAAACTTATTATAGCCTGTCCAGGTACATATATTTGATTACCAATTGTTTAGGCGTTGTTATAAATGATAAATCTTACGTAGCACGTAGATGACAGATGTTTGAGACTAGTTTTATATCTATTTCTGATCTATTATATGCATTTTGTATTTTCTATAAATATCTGGGAGGGGGGGTGAAGGAGCTATATGAGAAGTGACCATATGTAGTTATTTAATGCCTCAATCTGTCAGAGCATTCCCTCATTTGACATCAGTGACGAACTGGATAAAAAAAAGTTTGAGAAAAAGTTGATTTCAATTTACTGAAATACCCCCCCCTCCCACCACCCATCACAGTTGACCTGATGTTCACTGTTTATATTACTATTTCTATTATTATTATTGTTGTTGTTCCTGTTATGATGTTATTAATTATTCACATATCTTATAGATTACACCCGGCTTAGCATTCATATTAAAGGTGTACAGGCTTCTCTTTGCTATAAACTTTCAGGTGAACTGTGTTACTATTGTACAGCCCCCCCCCCCATATATATATATATATATATATATATATATATATATCTTATGTTGGAGTTATGAAGATGCGCATGTATACTGTTTTGTGTTAACATATTTTTATTTGACGTTTGTTTAAATGATTCATATCTGAAATGAAATATATTCATAACACTTGCAGCGTGTTTTTCCACTTTTGTTTCTAACCACTGAAGGTTTATATGAGGTGTTTCTGTTATTTGTGAGACACCAGCCATGTTAGGGCTGTTTTTCTTAGATAATTAATTTTTCTCACGTTCTTTGTCGCTCCAGCTTCGTTATTTATTTATATAGTTAGCCTTATTTCACGATACAGGTTAAACGTAACAAGCTATATAGAGAATCTTGTAATTGGGTATAAAACGCACACCGGTCTTTGACCCTATGGCCTATTGTATTGACAGTTATAAAATGCCTGGAAGTATCCCTGTGGGAGAATGAAGGGGAGTAGGCACGCGCATACGTACACACACACAGAGAGAGAGAGAGAGAGAGAGAGAGAGAAACATGTAATACTATGTATGTATATCAGTATACGTGACTAGCTTATTGTTCCGTTTCTGTCATTTCAGACTCAGAGTATAACAGTAAACTGTTTCTAGACTGTTGTGGCTTAGTTAGAAGAGTGATGCGTGACCTGAAAAAAGACTTCGGTTTCCTGATCGGACCCTGGAATCAGGCTTACATGTGTGATACGCTGCCAATAAGGATAGACGCGGAGGGGGAGATGAAACCTGGAGATCTGGTTTTTATTTCGGGAACGTATTACAACACTAAAAGTGAGCGTTCGAGTGTAGGCATTCATTTAATACTGGCCACTCTATTTTGTATCCGTGTTTAAAATTTGATGCGGTCTGGTAGAACTCATTCGTGAATAATGAATCTCGGAGTTAGTTTTGAGATCCCCACAACTGCCCCCAAACCGCCTATAATGTGGTGTAAATTTAATGTTTTTTTTCTCTCTCCATTTGTTTTGAATTGGGATGAAGATTACACGTCAGTGATACTTACCTGAAAAGTAAATAGTAATACGGGCGCCATATGGTATGGCGATAAAATTATTTTATTCCTAGAGACCATAAACATTAGTCTCTGTTATTTGTTTACGCTGGAGGTAGCTAGTAAACAGACTAGTAACATCAACAACAACAACAACAACAAGATTACTCTATAAATAACACTTTTATTTGCATCCATAATTAGTGATCACGTTACCTCCATTAAGGAGGACTTTAGCTCATTTGATAGTAAATCATTTACATAATATGCTTACTTAAACTGCTGCATGAGTAGGCCTGGAGGTCAGTAGCTCGCGTGTAAAACATGTTGGACGACCTAGTTAGTTAACCGGATCTAGAATTGGCCGTGCTGCCACCTGGTGCAGTCGAAACGAGGCAATGGAATTTCAGCTGGAAGTCGTCTTTGGCCAATAGTTCGGACAATAGAAGGAATTCCATCGATATGTCAGACGAGAAGCACAAAAAAACGGCAAACGTAAAGCCTTATTTGGAGTTAATTGCTCATGATACTGGTAGCTTATCGTTTTGGCTCAATGAGCTGCTAGAATCAAACTTTACTTACATAAAATAAACCAGATGGCAAAGTTCAGGTTTTGCTGGTGTGTGTTTTTTTCTCACGTTAACTGAACCGTCACCTTTAAGGAGTTGTTCAGTCTCGTATGGCATTCCTTTGTCCTGCCCCCCCCCCCCAGTTTAAATCATTGTAATATACTCGCCCTCGAAGTATATCTTTTTAGCGAAAAAATGTGTGTACGTACGTGCACAGGGTGGTGTAATACCTGGTCGGCCGAATATTAAAACAAGCACCCACGTCGCTTCTTGGTGATATAACAGATAGCGCATACCTCACCGAAATCATCACAGTGACGCTTGAAATAACAAAAAAAAAACGATGGCCATAGTTACAGCCAGCGCCAGAGCAGCTTTTTTGTTTCCAAGGTTATTATCTTCATCAAACAACAAACATAATGGTTCAGTAATTGTGATATAAAAGCCCTTTATCAGCTCACCATTCCGCACCAAGTAATAAAAGCAGCTGGGGTAACAGTCTGGTGTGTACTATGGTCAACGCGGTTAGGGTTTACTGTTTTGGGACTCGGGTTACCACATGGAACTCTGTTCCGCAGGAAGATGAAGCCCCCAATCTGGGACACCAGAGGGCAGTGCGATAGCGACTCTTAGATGGCATATTGTGTACACCAATCTCCGATTTATTGGTCATAACCTTTTAAGCGGTACGTCCATTGAACGAATGGAGCCAGTTGTGTGTAATGGCAGGAAGTATGTTGCGTAATAAAATAACTTAATAAAATGATTACTTTCAGGCATCCACTTCATTCGTGTGTTTTAACGAACCTCCGTCAGACGACTGTTTGATTTAATGGTGCCGAGTGCGCTGTCGCCATGACAACGGACAACAAAGATCGGTGGACTTTTGTATCAGTCAATTTCCAACAACGATCTTCCACGACGGGGTCAGAATAAAAAAAAAACCCAGATGATCCAGTTTGTGATTTCCTGCCAGGTTATTGATTGGCTAGATGAGGATGAGACCCACGTGACGGTCCTGAACTTGTATTTTATCCTTCGTCAAATCTGTTGAGAGCTGATATGGTTTCATTTCACTGACTGGCTGTCGATCTTCTGTTTATTTCGCGGTGCTATGAAATTGTTTAAAGCCAGATTACTGTTTAACATTCAGCTTGTTGTCACATGGTTTGCAGAAGTTGACGCGCTCAAATTTATATTTTAGTTTGTGAATATCTTACACGCCCACACACCTAGTTAGTTTGCTTCCTATAGATTTTTAGATGTTGACAGAAAATTTTGAACTGTATCGTTCGCGCAATGCTGACTGAACTGGACAATTAAGACGATAAGGAAATAATTATTATCTTACTTAAATACCTAGCAACGGAATATTTGCTTATTTAATTTTAATATTGGGATTTAAAATCATAGGTGGCGGCACGTGTGATTGCTAAATATGTAATTCACTAGAGGGCGCCATACTCCACCCATAACCTGGAGTCGCGTATGTGTATGGCTATTGATTGATTGATTTATATCGTTTCATGATCTATGGTCATGAAACAGAGTTAGCACACGAAAGTGCAAGCACTTAATTCCAGTGGGGTCCCTTTAATTGAGTAGTTGTTCATAAATCCTCCCCCACCACTTATAGGGGAGCAGTGTGGAAAGATGGAGTGGAAATATCCCGAGGGTGGTCACTGTCAGAATGTATTACTTCCTCAGGGGGTCTTATGGTCCCCCTTTTTAATTAATTCAGTGGAGACGGCAGCGTCATTTAACGTACCCCTCCACCCACGATGTTGTGAGCCGAGAAATTAATCCCTGGAAAAGTTTCAACCTCTTGACAGGATCGAACCTGTGATCCTTGGCAGTTAGAGCACGAAGTTCAACGTACTTAGCTGCGGCAACAAATGAATATACATTGGGAATGGATAGGTGTGATTGCAGATGTGCTGCTGAATATGTGTTTAGTTGTCTGGATGTGGATAGAGTAAATCACATTGCTGCATGTAGTGATTTGAAATACAGCCACACACACTTATGCTAGTCAAGAAATTCCCAGAGCAATGTCATTTTAGAGTCAATATCCCAAATTTGAGACTGGTACTATGGTAGCATACTTAAGAATACTTTTGCATCAATTTTAAAATTAGACCAGAGTAGGGAAGGGGTATTTTGAATGATTAGCCACGTGTCTAGGTTAATTATTGTTAGACTAAAGAGAATTGCTGCTCCCCATAAAATGTATAGTTGATTTTTGTTGTTGTTTCACATACAAATGTTGTAAAATGGTCATATAGACAGATATAACATATTTGCTATACCAAGTATAAGAAAAATAACCATTGTCAATTTGTTTATATAATATCCAAACAAAAGGAATGTGCCTGGAGACTGAATAATGATAATGTAGATTTACCAAGTCCCCTTATTAACAGTAGCCATCCATAACCATTGTTCAAATATATATATATATATATATATATAAGATGTATATAAAGTTCCAGTAAGAAATTTTAATGATAAAAGTGATTCATTAGGAAACCAATTTTGAAGCACAAGATTTTTGGATGTACACGATTATAAGTGGTATGGAGAACATCACTTAAATACTGAAGTTGTGTGCCCTTTGCTTTAAAAATATTTCATTTCAGTTGCCCAGATGATAAAAAAGAATCCTAAAATGTATTCATCCTTGGTACCCATTGTTGATATGGTTTGCCATCCCTACTTTATTAAGGTGTTCATAGTAGTATATTTCTGTCACCTTGTGAAACAATGAATGGCTTATATTTGCTTGTTTATTTCAGTGAAAAAGCAGAAGCACAGCATGACCCATGTTGAAATTTGGCTTGGTGAGGGTCAGAAGACTATTGGTGCTCGTTGGCACAAGGGCAAAGTACAGATATTTGACTCATACCAGTTTGAATCCACTTCATATCACTCGATGAAATATATTTTCAAATCTATCGACACTTGGTTGATGGGAATATGCCGCAGGTGAGGCATTAGTGCACACACACACCAGGCTTGGCAGATTTATCACACCCCATTTAAATGTAAAAATATACACAAGATTTATATTAGTTCCATTTTAAGTTTACACATTATTTATTTAGGAAAAGACTATTTTTAAACGTATAAAAAAGGGAAAACTCAATAAATCTTTCATTACTTGTGGATAATTGAGCAAGAGTAGATATATAAACATATACGTAATTACTGTTTATGCATTCTTGAAGTGTTAGAGGGTGTTAGTTACTAGTACAAATACATACCAATATTGACATGTTGTTGTTACAGGAGTGAGAATTCCCAGCGGATCGGCGGTTTCTCACAATTTTTTAATATTTCCCCCAAAAATCAACCATAAATATAATCATAGATGCCTCTAAAATTCCTCAAATTTCAAACTTTTCCATTTTCCAACTTTTTTCTTTCTCTTTTGTTCTCATCCCTGTTGTTACATTAACCTGATTTATAGTATTCTAACATTCCAGCCATTGTCCAGAACATCCTTGGAAAACACGAGCCCAGAAGTTTGTTCCATCAAAGAAGTCCGTCTTCGCTTTGCCTGTTCAACAGAACAATGGAGACTCTGATGAGAGTGCTGGTGATTGTTCGGGTGAAGAAGCAGCACCATCTGCCTGTAAAAACTCTGACAATGAACACGTGAAGAAAACCAGTGAGTCCACAACTTTTAAAAGGGTAAAGAAACCGAAAAGAAGCAGCAAAAGTGCTCAGCCTCGTCTCATTGGTACAAGTCAGACACCGAGATTGTCCGAGAAGGTACGACTGCCTCTCAGTGCAGATAGCAAAAGGTCATTGATGAAGTCAAGAGCCCAACAGCATCAACTTGTTCTGCAGAGTTTAGGGGTCCAAGGCAGGTCATTTGGCCAAAGGCGCGACTTATACTGTCAGACTTCTATGTCTAAGCCATGTAAGACTGAAACGGGTGGCCAGAATTGTATACCAGATGTGGAACATTCTGATTCAGCAACTAACACAGGAGATGAGAATAACGCCGATCGGCTCACATCTGATGTGATCAAATCTGGATCAGGTGCAACTAGTGACCACATATCATCAGCCATTTCTGGTCTGTACAGTATGACTCTTTGTGATGCACCTCAGTCAGACATTTCGTCTATGATGTTGGCACAGCAGAAGTATAACAAACAAGACCTCGTGCAGTTATTTACACTTCCTACAGGTCAACCTACCAAAGCCAACTTCTTCCCACCAATAAATCAATTGAATAAGAATGCCATGGTCACCCAGTTTGGTTATGGTACTTCTGTGGTGAGACCTGCCTCATCAGGAAATGCTACCCAATGCTTTTCAGATGGTGGTGCTGCAAGTCCATTCATTGGTACCGAATTGTTGGATATCACTGAAAATGATCTCCTGGCTGATGATCTGACTAAATGTGACCTATTGGCTGGGGAACAGACTAAATGTGATCTCTTAGCTGAAAGACAGACTAAAAATGATTCTCAGATCGAGGAACTGACTGAATGTGATATCCTGACAGAGGAAAAGAGCATATCAGTTCTCGATGAAAATACAAAGCAGAAGTGTGTTGAAGACGATAGTATAGACTAATAAAGGATATTAAAGACAGTAAACGACAAGCATCCAAGCTAGAACTGTGATATATTTGTTAAGATTGCTCTACAACGGTCACTTGATAGTACTCGCTTTTATACAGAAACAATGGAGGCCCAATTTGTTTAGCCATTGTGATGAATCGGCTTGATATTTCCGTGTTATTGTGTGATATGGTATTTCATGTGATAAATCGACTCCGGTCTGTTATTTCTAAGTATTAGTTTTAAATGTTTTTGCTATTGTTATACATTCAGTGTTATAGCGGGTTTGTCACACTGCGGGTGTTTCAGGTTGATTTTTTTCACAATTGCCATCAGTATAATAAGATTGAAATGGATAAACCTGTAATTATTACTGGTCAGATAATGCTAGATAAAGGTTTAGTAGTGTCTATAGAATTTATACATATAATATTGGTGTGAATATTTATTTCAGATGCAATATGACTATTTTTGTAGCTGTTAATGTTTTTTTTAGTTACCACCATGTATTACAGGTAAAAGAAGTTTTTTAAGAGTGATTTGGTTGTTTTAGTGAGTGGAAGTTGCTATCGCGTGCTGATGATGTCATTATTAATCACAAACCGTTCTTTAAGTTTAAAGAGTTTTTTAACACACCGAGTCACCCAGTAATCCATTAAAAATATTCTGAGCCTTATACAATGGTCTAAGCAGTTTTTATTGTGAAAATATTTGGCAAAAAAGTGCATTCCCACTCAACGTATTATTATTAAATTATTATTATTATTAAATGCCGGCGAGTATTTCCATACTAGCACTGAAGGTCTAAGAATTAGAGGGCACTTTTTTGTGAGCAACCATCGTGGAAATAAACCAATCTTAAATGAGGGATCGTATTTCATCAATGTGATCCGACTAAAGATACACATCACATTTTGATTATATAAGATGGGTACACGTAGTAATGCAATCAAGGCATTTTATTTACGAAAGAAATCACCAACACAGACAGCTTCATAATCTGTTTATTCTAGAACTGTTTATTCAGACTGTGGACTGATTTTGATAAACAATAAAAGAATCGGCGACATTATGAACACTCGGAACTGGAACAAATTCCAAATAAAATACACCTCCTAAAACCAATTAACCAATCTCGTGTTCTGAGATCATACAAATAAATCAGATAATCATCAACTTAACAAATAAAGTTTTAAAAAACCCAATAATATACCATATAAGAGAGGATTTACTCATCTTGTATTAAATATATGTATTAATTTTGTGTAGAACACCAGTATAATACATCAGCAGAAAATTAACTTCGTTGTTATTAACTTCTACCAATGGATTATTGTAAATGATTTAAGTTGGAAATAAAATGCCACATAATCATTAAATAACTAGTTAATTGAGCAAATATATTCTAATAAATTAATAAGACAGACAGGTCTGTAGTTGGTGAAAAATATCACATCCATTGCATAATAATACTTGCATACATTGCTTGTCTACGGTGAAAGTGATTTTCAGATTTATATTCTTTGTTACCTTTCATCAATTTCCGACATACATTAAGGTTGCTTGATAAAAGATTTAGAACACATTTCTGGCATCAACAGGCCAATATTATCTAATGAAGACGCTAACTAGTACAAAATTAAAACATAGTTAATTAAATAAAGGATAATATCATATAATTATCCAACAGCTGTGCTTTGCACAAAGAAATCAAAAACATCATCATCATGATGTTTTTGACTTGATACTGAAAGATTTTCTTAGCTTCTGCTTCCTCTGGACAATTATACGTTTCAGTAAGATGTAAATTCCTGGCAAAAAGAAACAATCATTTGAAGGAAGTAAACAAAAAGACGACATAATTAATTGCACTTTACATAATGTGAAAGGAAATTATTCTCAACGGTATAATACAGACATTAGCACATTTAAATCTTGGCATAAAAAGCATAAAACTTTAAAGGCAAAGAAAGCTGAAGATACTAAAGTATATATATATATATATATATATATATATAACACATAGACTTCAGCTGACATGAAGTTATCCGGAATCAAAACATGAACCCAATATTTGAAACCACTAGAATGAAAGTGTGAGTTTTTTTAACTTACCAATCACATATATCACCAAGTAAACTTTCAAGAACAAAGGAAATGAAAATGACATATTGTAAGAGTTAGGTAGATCAACACTCCACCTCTGTGACACATCATAGATTGGGATGGCTTTCAGTAAAATAATACCTGAAAATATGCAGCAATAATTGATGGCTTTCTCAACAGGTTTATGAAGAAAAAGCCGACACACAAGAGACAGCCAGTGTGATGATTTATATCACCTCCAAATAATAGCATTCATTACATACATCAGTATTATTTCTTTTTTATGTCTTATTATTATATAAAGTTATCAATGAATGAGAAGAGATGCTGCACTTAGTACTTTAACATATAAAACTTTACATTTGCTACTTCAGGATCTCAATATTAATTCTCCACAGTGAGAATACACTTATCGATATTGATATTTTTAGCCTAATAACACCTGGAAGCAACTTACACAAGTTAAAATTTCTACATATCACTCGGTTATCCTCAAATCATATCACATATCGGTATGATATGGACATTTACAACAGCCTTGAACAATTAATTATCTAACATAAACTAACCTTCAAGAGTAAATCCAAGTGGATAAAGTGGTATCCACATGGTATATCTCAGCCAAGTGATTATCCTACTTTCTCTGCCGATGCTACTTAACATGTAATAAGGATACCTAAAAGAATATTAATAATAATTTATGTATAAAATAAACATAATATTATCAACACAGTCATTAGTTAACAGAAATAATCATGGATAGACTTTAAGAGGTTTAATAAACAATGTAGAAGCTGTACATAACAAAAGTAACAACTACAATATTATTAAACTATAGTGATTGCACACATACACAGATACGCAGCCCAAAAGAAATTGAAACACTGTAGTCAGGCTTAAAAGAATAGTCTCTCATCAAGCAGCAAATGCCGAACTACTTTTATTTTTTACTTGAGTAGAAGTAAGCCTCTTCAAAATTACTTGAGTAGAAGTAAAAGTAAACTTGTAAAAATCTACTTGAATAGAAAGTAAAACTATTTTCTAAAAGTAATGAAGTAAAAGTAAAATTGATTGTAACGCAAAAACTAATAATCAAATATATACAAGAGATAAGAAAATTCAAAGCCGTTGTTCGACTTCGGCAAAAGCTGATTTTCAAAGTTGGTGTCGGCAATGCGAGCCCTCATTGGGGTGAAGATATGCCCAGTTGCACTAAACTGGTGCTCGCATGCAGCGCTAGCTGGCAGGGGAATGTTTGTTTCGAAGAACGGCCGCTTGAGGAGTGGCCATCCCGCGACTGTCATCGTCTCCGTAGATCGACTCAGCAGATACCCATAAAGCTGCATTAGAGCTGTTGAACTGTTGCGCCTTTAACAAAGAAGTTGTCATCCTGGTCATCTGCTGTTGCCTCCTGCATTACAGTCAGATGCCACTTGATGAAACTCAAACCCTTCCTCGACAAGAATCGAAACATCATCGACAGATATGGCCACAGGTGTTGCCCCATAAACATTTCCCCTCATCGCTTTCTACATTGCTCTACACATTCACATCCGTCATAACCACTATAGAATTCAAACTGATCACACTGAATCCGGAATGTGAATGGACAGTATTAATATCCTTTGTCTTGCCAAATGGATGGGTGCCTCTGTGTTCCAGTTGGTAGTGCATTATGGCAACAAATCACTACCACCTGAGTTTGAATCTCGGTTGTGAGGCATATCTGAAGGGTGTTTTATTTTTTACTTTGCTTCATTACCTTTGGGGGTCGCTCAGCCCATTTAGCCTAACATGTGCACAAAAGTGGCCTTAAACATCAATCAATCAATCACCTGCCAAATGGATTCACCTTGTGATTAAAATGAAATATCCCTAGATGGAGCGCCATCAGGTGACTTAACTTATGACTAAAAAGGTAACGAAAATATCGTGAAGTAACTGAAAGTAACGAAGTAAAAAGTAGCGTTACCGCAAATAAAACTACTTCATTACAAGTAATAGTCAGCTGAAATCTTACTTCGTTAAAAAACTACTCAAGTAGAGTAATGAAGTACTTTTAGTTCGTTAGATGCCACCCCTGCAAGTACCCAAATAAAGTTATTATGTAATTAATAAAGATGATCAGTTTTGATGAGGCATATGATAGACTTCTTAAATCAGAACATGCAAATAGTTATCTAAGTGTGCGTGTGTGTGTGTGTCCTTGTGTGTGTGCTGAATGGCTTTCTTTAATAAAATAAGTCAGGTAGCGATTTTACTACAGAATCATAAACTTTGGGAGCCACATCCAATTAAGAGTGGCCAGGTAGCTCTTTACTTTTGCCGTTTAGTAGCCCATCAGCAAATTAACGCACAAACTTTTATCTTAACTACAAGATGTGTGATGACGTCAAGATTTTGAATTCTTATTTATTTTGTATACTATGTCAGTATAATTATAGCAGCACAATATGATGTTATCACTGGGAATTGTTTTTCCAAACATGTCAATGAATATATGACATAAAACAGCTGAAAACAATAAATTATTTATCACCTCAATGAATCATTGGCTTTTACACTGACACTTCATTGTTGGTCCCCACCATGCAAGGTCAAGAATGCACTAGTTCTCTTTGTGACAGTTATATGTAAAAAGTTTCTGGGAATCAGCAATCAGCTGGCATTAAAAAGATGCATTTTCACTGGTGATCACATCGAACAAATGAAAATGCTGCATATATCAGGGTCTTCAGGCCCTTTTACAAATAACATGGCTCCCTCATAATCGTTTCCTGCATGTCACCAGTGAGAAATAAGTAATACCACTTGCAAATGAATAATTATCCCAGTTAGCAACTGCATTTTGTAGATGCCCCCCAGTGTGAGATTGAAACGACTTTGAGGACCTGTAGTTATCAATGAAATATGTAACATGATAAAGTTGGTAAGAAAGGGGAGGTAATGAATTACCTGACTAGTTCTATAGCAGACCAGGTTAGAAACAGCCACCACACTACTGGATCACTTTGTAACTTCTCTTCTGGAATAATGATCATAAACAGCAATACATTTCTTCCACCGATCTGGAAGACAAGATGATACGATACATTGGTTATGATCTTTGATCAATGTCAACACTCCTCCCAATAACACACACACACACACAGACACACCAGTGTTAGCTATTAAACATATAAATCTACCATTCTGCAGATATTATTCCTATCCCTGGATTATTTTCTTAGATTTTATTAACAATTTTCCTTTTAAGTTTTATACAATTTTACTTCACAATTAAAAAATTTAGGAAATATATTAGAAGCTTTAATAAAATAATTATACATTATTTTTCCAGATATTTCCATGGTTTACTAAGCAGGACATTTTACAAATTGCAGTGCACAAAGTAAAAAATGTATAGTGATAGTTGCCCTGTACATTAGTGATTTGTGGCATACTGTTTTTTGGCAGAGGATATTGTAATACTGATGATCTTCAGGGTAATTGTAAAAAACACAAATTTACGATTGACCAATTTTACATATATGTACTGAACTATTTAAAGGTGAAGAACTCGTACATTTGCGATACAAAAAGGTGTAAAAAGTTTGAGAATGAGTAACTTAGCATTAGAAAAACTCGTACAACAGATAACAAACTGTGATACTAGTAGGGATGATATTTCTCCTGGTAATAACTGGAATACTTTTCATACACGGACAACTAACTTAAAAGAAAAACCCAATACGTATTCATAATGGATGGCAAATCATGACACAAATCATAATTACAGATGTTCATGAAATATTTATAAATGCCTGGTACTGAATCTCTTCCCATATAGCCCATTCTGGCCATAGTACGTTACATTGAGCATTTAACGTATGTTTAGGCCAACAAAACTGTAAGAAATGAATCATCTAAAACGATGCCCCCCCCCCTACAATAACAATAAAGCAATTTCAGCAAATTTTCTCGCCTTTCATATAGAACACAAAACATGATCTGCGTGCTCTGACAAGTATTGTCCTAGATGCCTACGCAATGAATTTAAAATAATTAAATTTCTGGTTTGCTCAAGAAATAACTAAAATAAAACTCCATTACTGATAATATCACGTGTTGGCTGAAATGTATGATTCAGACATTTCCGACAACGCATGATCAATTTGGAGATTAACATCAGGAGGACACAAAATTATGGGCTGTGTGGGCTAGTGACAGTTTTTATTGACTGAGTGAATGAATCAACATATATATATATTTGCTTTTCCTGCCATTGGGGTGTATTGGGGTATATTGTCCCCCCCCCCCCACACACACACACCTGTACAAGTGGTGTAACAAAGCCTGTTCTAACTAATCCAGTCAAAGCATGTATCACTTCCAAGACTGATGCTAACTGACAGACACTCAGTTGACTTCCCACTACATCCAAAGCTTCAGACTTACTTCCTGGAATGAAAAGTAACACGTGTTAACTGATGACTTTGAAATGAAAAACTGTGTAATGTAAAATGTATGCAAGAATAATATCACTAACAAATAATGGGTACACATCTATACAGGAATGCAGATAGTGCAGTTGCATAGCATAATGCACTGCAGGCCTCAGCCTTGTTTGTGAGCTATTATGTCATTTATTCAGAAGATTCAGCCCAATTATCTCACTTTTCTACACAGCAGACAGTCATACAGCCCAAGAAAATTGGAAATCAAAAGAACTCAGCAGATGTAATGTAACTTGATGATATGTAAGGTTTTGATACAAATCTATATGTAATATATGTGGAGCTAAAGAATAACCATATACTATCTTTTATGTGCACGACTCTCTCTCTCTCTCTCTCTCTCTATATATATATATATATATATATATATATTATCTAAATTAAAATGACAGACAGGTGTCATTCAATGGGAGAAATAAATAACCTCACAAAGCAGCACAAAACATTTACTTATGATGTCCTTATTTTTAATAATCAAATATAATTATTCTAATAATAACTGAATCACTAAAGTCTAGTTTTATATAAAAAAATCTGTTACGTAACCCATTGATGATATAAAAATACTATATTAAAAAGATACCAAAACATTTACCTTCTCCAAACTTCATATAATGTAGACACAACGCCAGGAACACATAACTATAGCCCACCCACTGGAATGTGTTGTACACAAACAACCAGATGGTTTTTATATCTGACCATGCTGTAATAAACAAAATATATTTAATCTGGTAAATCATCATTAAGCAAATAAATATCAACTAACTAAAAACATTTATTCTGAATCATACTTATTAACACATAATAATAATTGTGTACTTTTACAATACACAATTAATAACAGCAGTCTGCAGAGATACTAAATTTGACCAGCAAAGTTTTAAATTATTATACTTTCTTTGGAATAATCTAGTTCTGAACTTTGATTTAAAACCGCCAATAGTTTTAGATAGAGCAACATCGTTACATGGATAAATCCAAAATTTCTACACAGAGACATACTGAATAACCTGACTGCCATATGTTATGTCTTAGAATGTCCTTATACAGGCTGTCCCTTAGATGTTGACTCAAGTATTGGATGATAATGATGATAATACTGATTACTGCTTTTGTTACGGCCATTTTTGCGCGCATGATAGGCTAAATGTGCCTCCAAAGATAATGAAGCAAAGTCAAAGATGAAACACCCTTCAGGTATGCCCACACCGAGATTCGAACTCTGGTGGCAGTGATCTGTGGTCCAACGTGTTACCAACTAGACCAGAGGCGCCCGGATGATAATGATGAGTGTATAACAATTGCACACTTCTCCAGCCCAGCTGTATTTTTTGAACTGGCTACAGTTTTCTACAACGACACCTGGATGCCTCGTAAAAGACCATTCACATAGTCTAATTTGGAGAGTAAGTGTAGACCAGAGTTGGGATAATTATAACTGGTAATTGTAATGGATTGTAATTGATTACAACAATATATCTCAACACTGCTATATATTCTACTGATAAAAACACTTAATTTATGTTTAATTTGAAAGATATATGTGATAGAAAAACTAAATGTGGCAATAAATGTCATTGTTTTTAAGTATCATTTGAAAAGGGAAAAGATGATAACGATGATTGATGTTTTATGGCCACATGTTAGGTGGAAGGGAAAATATTCCCCCCTAATCGCTGCTATTTTGGAGATTGTGTATTTGACCATCTGATATACTTCTAGAAATATCTATTATTTTCATTTAACAGCAATATCGATGCAATACAATACAAGTGATCGAGTAGCAACAATCAGATACACCACGCTCATATTTGGTTGCTATGCATTGCAACCATGACTGTAACCATGATTACTTTACAATGTAATCACAATTGATAATAATCATTGTTCGTATAATTGTATAATCATAATCAATTACTTTGATGTTGTAATCCTCCCAACTTGTGTGTGCATTAGTGTGGTTGTAACATGTTAAACCAAATATCACTCCGTCTAAATAGCCCGATGAAGATTTAGATAATGAAGTTTTGTTAAGTTTATTTACATGCACCCTCATACTAATACTGCAATCTAGCATCACAGCAATGTGCTTAAAGCGGGATGATATGGTAATTATTTCACTGGAAAAGATATATCACCATTTGTCTTGAAACTCTGTGGAAAAGTACACACAAGAATTTCAGTGAAACTGGTTTGTCCTATCACCTGAATTCCATAGTCTAACTGCATTGAATAATTATGGATCTTTGCTATATCAAATGCTGGCATAGCATGTTGGAAAGAACCAAGTTCTGCTAGTTGAGAGGAACAAGTTTCTCTGTACACTGATGCTGTAGCAAGATCTCAACCACATTAACGCCGAAGCAGTAATATTATATATTCCCTCGTGGCGGTGGACCTCCAGGTGTACAGCGTAAAAATGTGGCACTGGATCTTAACATGACAACCAGAGAACATTTAATTTTATCCATTTAAAAAAAACACAATTCAGGAACTTTATAGGCACTTTCTCTACGAGGTTGTGTTTTTGATACACTGACTGCTGAATCAAGTAAAATGAATCGCTGAGCATGTGAGCTCTTAACTGAAACCACAATATTCTCACTCAGTTAGATTTCAGACATATGACAAACTGATTACAGTCCACTAATTTATCTGAGCCGTCACAAGTACTAGCCAAGAGCCCTGTATTGAGAGACTTTTTCATCAAACACAGTGGTTTTGTTAAGAAATAAAGTGGAGGGGGGTCAAACAAATAATACCAGGGTCAGATATTGCTAGACACGAAGGGCCTACACTGGCACAAAGTGGCATTGGAAATGAAAGTAGCTGGGTCTCTACTGGAGGGTGGGGGGGGGTCAATTGACCCACGTCCCGGCTTCAAACAAAATTGGTGAAACAGGATACAAATGGAGAGATGCAAATTATGTCAGGATGATATGGAAATATTAGTAAATTTTATCACTAGTATAATGATGATTTATGGCCACCTTTGTGTACACGAAGGAAAACATCACCCTATTCTACTATCTCCTGGTTTGTTAACGAGTAAATCATACATTCAACACTTTGTATTATAGAACACAATATAGAAAAATTAATACAAGCTGTACACAGATCTACTTTAAGTACTTTGTTCACCCCTCCTCACTGTTAAACGAGCTGCTTATTAATTATGTTTTTGACAGATGAGGATGGTAACATGGCATAGCTCAAAAGGTATTTGTTAAAATTAGGTTTTTTCTCTGTAATAAAACTGATATAAGAATAAACCTAAACAAAGAGCACATTGACCAAATTACTAAGTTAAAGACAATACATAACAGACAAGGTTTTGTTGCATGTTTGTCTGTAAAATATCCTACCAGTTTTAGAAATTTACCTGTAAGGGATAAATTGCTGATAATTCAATGACATTGTCTGGAAATATCTAAGCTTATACGACCATTGGATCACAGCATTATGGTTTTTATTCATACAACATATCATAGATTCAAACAATATTCTCCACATTCACAAGTCTTGATCAATAACAACCGGCATTTACCTGAGCTTTCGGCTCTCATCAGCTCATCCTCAATTTTCTTTGCCATTTCTGCTTCTGCTGCATTTTTCTGGTGAATGGAAACAGACAGATCAATAACAATTCATCATGGAGTCGTGATTTCAAAATAATCCATGAAAAAAGTGTTTTACAACTGAATTTATATTTTTTGGTTAATGTTGTCCTCAGAGTTGAGGACAGCCCAAACTCTTGACATAATAAATCTGAACGTTTATTACTGTATGAAAATCATCACTCTTCTCCTCCTCAGAGTCATCCTCCAGAGCAAATCTGTCAAAATCTATTTTTAGCCATGCCGGCTTCTTCGTGTTGATCATCAGTCTTGGCCATATTTCATTGATGCCTACTTTTTCTATTTTGAAATCTACACACCTCTCAGTTATACGGTATTTACTATCCTATAAAAGAAAAAATGAAATTCTGTCAAAAGAAATATCAAAAGGACGAGAATGGATGACTCCAGTCTCAATAATATGCAACAAGATAGAATACTAGAGAAGAATTGAAGAGTTTCGTGTCAAAATAAGAACAAGTGCATCACTTCACCTTTTCGTTTATTGGCAGATAGAATTCGACATTAAATGCATAATCGTGTCTTCCACCCACGCCAACACCATTAGCTTTGAAATCCAGACCATCGCCAGTCAAGTCCACTGCGACATCCTAAAACCAAAGACGAGTGCTCTTCGATTAAAATCAATATTTTTTCCAACGTTATGTTCCAGGGTAGCTGGCAATGAAATCTCATTATCCTTGGTAACACCAGTGGCAGACACACAGGCTAGAGTTAGTGTTCTGAGGAACTCGGATAATGCATTGAAAGCATTATAGTCATTGATGTTCAATACTGAATTCAGCCAATTTTTGGTACTAAATGCTTTTATATGTAAAAACCATGCAACAATTAGATTGATGATAAATCTGTGGAGATCAGCTAATTAAATTCATAGTCACACAACACAGAGTAACAACAGATATTCAATGAATAACTTGACAAATTAACAAAGATTCTCCAAAATTATAATTATCAGCCACAGAATTTATATGGGAATATGTAAATCGTACAGTTTGTCAAAACAGCAAATGGATAACCTTCCTTAGCAAACCAATTACATCAAAATTAGGCAGATAGAAAATTTATAATGATAAAATGGTGATTCAAAAAGTATTTAATTATAACCAAAAAAACAAAAACCCCATTAAATGCCTAAAACTAGTTAAATAAATTGTTGTAAAATAAGCCTTAATTAGAATTGTAATTTAGTAACCCCAATAGTTAGTCATCACAATAAATTAGGGGTCCATTCTACAAAGAAAAGTAGTTATACAAGTTCACGAATTAGGCCCAGATATACGATGTCGCATGACACCTTTATGAAAATAACCAAATCCATAGCTCTTAATGAATCTAAGCTATTGGATACAGTTGATAAGATTCCATTTTTTTATAACTAAGCTTATCCAGTAAACAAAAAATAAACTCACATGATTGTATTTAAAATAATTTAAATGTAATAAACAAATATAAGCGGAATTCTTTACAATGTTAATTCCTTTCATGAAAACGATCTATAAAAATTTATTTGACCGTTTGTCTGAACTCTGGCTTAAAATCACAATCATAAAAACATTATATTGGTATAATAGATGCATTATTGTAACTACCCCAAAACAATACTGCATTATGTTTATCTTTAACTTAGATACTAATTTTAAAACAAAATGTCAATCTACAGAAAAGAATAAATTTGAATACTACTTAAGTACAACCACTGTCATTTCATTATCTTAGTTACCGATATCTAAATTAAAGATTAAATCAATAATCTACTGCTGGATTTCTCCTATTCTAAAAGACCCAGTTTCAGTAACATAATCGCATTAATTTATAACAAATCCAAAAAGCGCTAACCTGGTTGCTCTGGTAATTACATTTTACATATAAATATCATTTTACTCTTTCCAAAGTTAACTAAGATACAAATGATCTTAAACAAAGTTGACAATCATTATCTATAAGAGGTACATATGTGAAAGCATGTAAAATAATCACATAGTTTGTTGTGTTATCATGATGGATATCAATCATAACGTAATCATAACAGAATGACGCCTTTCTGTAATATGAGAACATATCTAGTTATGGAGTTTTACCTGTATTGCATGTCAAAAGAATCCTGTAGGAAAGACACATGATTTTTATGCCCTAAGCTCTTTAAGACAGACTTGCAACCCTTCTAGGTCAGGTAATTATTTCCTATTGAAAATTGTATTAAAATTTGAGTTATTTAAAATTTACAAAGGACAATCCTGCCACTATTCCGAAATATGGTCCACCTTTATTTATATATGAATGAAGAGAATTTAATAATGATCAGGAATTCAAATTTTGTATTTATACCATCATATGATATTAGTGTGTCACAATTAAACAATTAACCTATTAAACCTGATTTGTGCCAACATTCGTTAAAATATATTGTAGAGAATGTATTCTATATTATTGGTTGAAGCATAAACTTTATTATCCAGATGATTAATAAAAATTATATGGGAAAAACAGACAAACATTTTCCTTAAATAAAATGGAAAATTACAATAAACTTTGACAGTAGCAAACTATCAGACAAGTGAAGGGAAAATAAATGTAACAAATATACCCCGATTTGGGGTTTTAAACGAGACAGTGCTACCAACTACTGGCTTACATCGAAAACTTACGAAACAGCATCATAACTGCATCTGAACTATTTTTAAAATTCGGCTTTCCAAGGCTTTCAGTGATGACAATAACAACAGTAACAGTAACCAGTTGATATGGTTTATTTATTTAGTCCCAAAAATCAGAGGTTGCGTGGATAGTCAATTTCCTAAAATAAGTTATCTTAGGCAATCAGGTGGGCATCCAATTTCCTAAAACAAGTTATCTTGGGCAATCAGATACAGAGATGCAGAAACCCAGTCGACAAAAAAAGCTACGGGATGATTCATCAAAGTCTACTGATAAAAATAATAAAAATGTACCTCTGACATCTCAACATTGCTGTATTGAAATCCTGCTGACATCACACATAGAAACCAGATTAGTTCCATTTTTGCAGCAGAGCAAACCTGATCCATTTTCCATTTGCTGTACCTCGCATTAACCTATAGTGATTTATCAAACACTGACTTGTTAATCAGGCATTCTAGTTTATATCAGTTTACAGACCAGAAGCCTAATGGTCTTGCCATGGATTTTTTAATGTATTTCTCAATATTTTTCTTTTCTTCACTCCTACCTGTCTGAATGGTTTGTAATATACTCCTGGGTTACCCTGGCCATCTTCAAAACACAAACATCTTGACAATTCACTGTTGCAACTACCAACCTCTCCTTGGATGTGAACCAACAGTGTAGTTTGGGTCTTTATTTCTTAAGACTCATTTATAGCACAGTTTATCACAACAGATTATAACAATGTTTTTGTTTGGATATGTTGGTTTTACAAAATGTTATATTATATTTTGAAAAGATTAGACACTGTTTTTCATTTTTTTTTTGGGGGGGGGATATTTTCCCTCAATCTTCTTTAAAGGACATGATTTGTGTATTTAATTTTTTCAGTTCTCTCACTTTTCAAAGCCATATGTTTCCAACTATTTCAGTTACACTATACTATACATCCATTAAAATCACACCAAATGATTAAAGACTGTTTTAACGTGTACCTCTGACATCTCAACATTGCTGTATTGAAATCCTGCTGACATCACACATAGAAACCAGATTAGTTCCATTTTTGCAGCAGAGCAAACCTGATCCATTTTCCATTTGCTGTACCTCGCATTAACCAATTTTGTGTCATAGTTAAGGGTGTGTTGATGATCATTATGGCAATTAGAACTACACAAGTCACAACATGTATGCATTTATATATAAGAAACAAAGATTATGTGTTTATATAAACTAAAATGAGCCAACTACACACTAACACCAACAAAATCTCTCGGACTGGAATATTCACTTCAATGTCGTGAGTTACACAACCTACTTACCTAGTTTAGATATGCGACAGAATCAGATCTAAGTAAAATTATTTTGATATTTTCATTGCACTATGAAATATCTGATTCCTTATTAAAACTCTAGATAAGACTAATACAGTTTTTCTGAGAAGTCATTGTGCTAAACACTAATGACATAACAATATGTTGATATTCTAATAGCATATTTGCAGAATTCAGGCCATTGTCAGCCATCAGGAGAGATATAAGGCATTATTATGAATATTCCATCCTCTCCATATTCAGTCAACAATTTCTGCTGTGTCATGACTGAGGAGAGTTATGTACTGTCATCAATGACGTGTGTGTATTTTGGTAATAGAGATGCATGAAATCAGTTACATGTGTAACGTCATCACTCTCTTTGTGGAAACACTAAGAGTGGATACATATTCAGGTGTATACTTATTCTTGCAAAAACAGCCTAAAAAGTGTTGACGACCAAATAATGGTCCTTTTCATTCCGAAGATTCCAAAAGTACTGGCCAATCAGACGCTGACTAGCTTTTGACCGTGGTAACAAGAATCCAGCTGAACTATTTTCAGGTAGGTCAGAAAACACTGGCTCTGGATATAACCAGTCTTTTTCCAGTGATGAAAGTAGATAAGGTTATTAAAAATATAGTATACTTTACATTAATCCAGCAAAATCTCTTCTTTCTAGACTGTCCTCATGTCTCCCATAAATACATGAGAAATGAATTAAATTTATATTTTAGTGTGCGTTTAATATTACGAAACAGCTGTGTGTATTTCAAATGTTTTTTCATCTGAAAGATCAATAAAATCTGTCCTAAAAAGGGAGTCATTATTTTCTCACAATGCAGTTCACTCTTGGTTATGTTTGCAGTTACAACTAACTAATCCACTTTTAAAATATCAAAAAACAGATAATAGTGATTGATTTTATCGAATAGCATTCCAGTATGGCAACCAAAGATTATTTTAATAGGGTAAAACACTGCAAATCACTGCTCCTGATGACTGTTATTATGAAACAACTCCTGATCAGTCGGTCGATTTACAGAGGATTGCTGATATCTATGAAAAGGACCATTACTTCAAAGCACAAAAAACCCTGATTGAAGGTGGTCACCCAACAATTCATGCAGAGTGCCCTGATCAAGGCAAGCCCAAAGTTAATTCTTCCGGAATTCATAATCTTCAGTTAAATTATTTACAATGGAAGACCTAAATATCCAAAATAAAAAGGTGATCTGAAATATAATTTCTGTTATGACAGTGTTCCTAAGGGCAGAGTGATAACACACCAGAGGAAACTATCCCACTTCTAGGCTATTGAAAATACCTGTGGGTAGTACTAGTAGGTTTTTATATTTTCTAATTTAGTTCAGTAATAAATTTGTTTTATACAGATTTCAACATGACTGCATATAACAAGATATTTACGCAAAATCTCACTAAGACATATCCAGTATATGCTCGTATTTCAGACAAATATAGTCCTATGTGGAATTAATCGTTTGCATGAAAAACAGAAACATCTACATCCAAGAACATCAGACGGAATTTATTGACAAACATGGGTGATAACTGCAGAGATTTACGTCGCTGACTGTCAGGGTTGCCACTCATGTAAGCTTTCAAAATTTTCTGACTATTCCCTTCATTTTCCCTGACCATGCTGGCCAAATAATCATGACAATTGCTATGGAGATGTATATAATTATCAAATATTTTCATATATATTTTATGAGAAATATCGTAATTAATCATTACGACCAGGAAAAAGGGGGTCACTGTGCAATGTTATGCAGGGTTGAAACTTTTTTGGCATCTTGCCTTTCTGTAGTTTAAGAGTTTCCTTCGTGTACTTCTCAATGTGTGGCCATAGGGAGACAGCTCTCTGCGGCAGGTGTATCCTCAAGCTATCTAGTAACACCAAAGCACAGCAGCAGTTGGTTGCTCCCCATGATTTGGACAGAATCCTCTGCTCATGCTGGAGCATCATGAAACAGGTAATGCAGGAACAAAAAGAAACCATCTATATTCCACCCCTTCATCTGTGCTCCTCTCTTAAATATGTCATGGATCACATGGAGTCTGCAGCTGTCCGTATTCATCAACATAGGAATGTCTTCTGAATTTCTCTGTTCCACAAGGTCTTCTTAAAATATCCAGTTAGTTGATGGTTCATTCATAAACACTTGAACCATGTTGGCTTGGTCCAGTGAAGCAAGTCCTTTGAGGAAACTTTTCAGCAAGTCCAATGCTTTGGTATGTCCTACAAATACAGATTTAAAGTAACAACTAACCATACAGTTCTTGTCAGTATCCCAAAACCTCTGAGAGTATGAGGTCCATCTGCTCCTCCTGGATAGCTTTATTAAAGGACTCATCAAAGGACTGTGTACAGACATCCTGGCTTGGACACAGCCAAGACAACCTTGTGGTGAAAGTATGGTGCCAGTACAAAATTTACCAAGTACCCACACTTTGTTTTGCCACATGTGTATTCCTTTGCATTCTGGGAATTGGTAAAGAGGTGGTCATTGCCATCACAAGAGTTGTGTGCCATTACTATCTTTATTGTCCACAATATCTCTGCTTTAAGAGTGGCATCATTTGCAAGAAACAATTCCACGCTGTTTATAGCACCTGCACTTCGGTTCAATTGTGGAAGTGACAATGATGTAGTAGTTAGCTGTGAAGTGGATGCATCACAAGGTTCAGTGCCTCTACCAGCTGTTGAGGCAATCTTGTTCACTTTGTGTTTTAGCTTTTGCAGATTTGGCAGCTTGGTGCTTTTTCCCATTCATGTGAGATGTCAAAGCATATCTGCCCATGTTTCCCACTTCGACTGCTCGACCATCACACAGGATATACTTGGCTCTATAAGCATCAAACTGGTGTCTATTCACCCATGAAATAAACAGAGCGTCTTTGAGCCATTCATTGTTAAGTACAGTTTTCTTGCTATAGTGAATGTGAAACCAATTCCACCACCAAGCACTACAGTCACTCAAACTACCAAACCAGAGTTGAGACAAGCACCTCCAGCAGCTAAACAGTTTTTATGCAACACCCTCACCCGCTAATATATGCAAAGACAAAGTCAGAATATACAACCAGGACACAGCTATGACCCTACAATGATACACAACTATTATGTTTGCATTTCTCTGCAAATTTGTATTGAGTACACCCTCAATCTAATCAATTGGGAGAATCTTCAATACCTGAAACATAAAACAGCTCTGGGGATAAGGAGTGCTAATTCCTTTCAATCTTCTGTGTACAGGTCACCAATAGAGCATTTTTAAATTATGATTATACAGAAGACTATATTAATTGTTGGGCCATTTTCAAAGGATGACCAAGTATATTTTGGCACAGAAGATCCCCATAACCATTTAACATTAACTGTATTGCTATACACATAAGCATCTGTTAAAATTGCCAAAATAGTTTTGGCATTCTTACAATGGCCAAGTGAAGAATTCATAGTATTCAGATTTGTATGCACTACACTTGTGAAGTCAACACTGTTTTCATGTTTTGCAGTATCATTAATCGTAAAATATTCGTTTTCGCTGCATCACAGATTTACATGTGTGACACGAGAAAGTCAAATTTCCCTGACTTTCAAGGGATTTTCCTGAATTTCCCTAACTTTTCTCAAAATCCCAAATTTCCCTGACCTTGATTTAATTTCTCTGACCAGTGACAACCATGACGGTGTATTCAGGAATAAACTTTAGTTTAAAGAACATTAAAACTGGCACTATAAGTATTATATTATATAACATACTATAATTTGTATGTGAATAATTTACAAATAAACTCATCACAGTTGCCTTTTGTGGCTGCGGAATTTAGCCCCAAAATAAATAGTGACGTTAAAGTTATGAAATCCGTTCTACTCTATTGAAACAACCTAAATCACGTTTACAACAGTGGCGCCGCCGGGTGTTTAAAAGTAAAAACTAACGACACAAATGAGTCAATTTCGATGTCACAAAAAATGCCAAATAAAAATAAATTAACAAAAGCATTAAATTATGTACGAATTATGGTATGTAAATAACAGTTTATTAGATTGAATTAAACATGAGTAAAATTATATAACTTCCGAAAAGATCAGGATTATTCTGGAAATTTCTAACACTTTAACAGGCTACAGCATACACTGATAAACTGTCTAGACTCCAGGCCCACAGACTGACAAAGTGACAGAGAGGTACAGCCGCAAACCAGACCCCTCTTAAAGTCTATTATGGTCATATATTTTTGTTGTGTTTCAGTTAAAAGTGATCAAAGATTAATAAATTCAAACTACAAGACATACCATTGATTCACAGATATCAACTTTAAGAAATATATACCGGCCATTCTGTCCCCAATATACAAAAGGACTTAAACTATTCGTCGCCATCGTCCAGGTCAACGCACCCGCAGCAAATGTTTAACATTCGCTAGAGGCACCACAATCGTTCGTATTTATGCGATACTCATCTTACATCTCAATGTTGTAAGAGGGTGAATGGTGTTTAGCCTCGGCAAGAATCACGCCTGGAACTTACAGCAGAAAACCTAACGTACAGGAATATGAGATAATTAGATGGTCCTTGACTGACGAATTACAAACAAGTTATAAAAAGTGGAGTAGGCATAGGTTCAGTACAGATATGATTTGGAGGTGTGTATGTGTGTGTGTTTAGTATTATGGATGTTAAATTATGGAAATAATTAGATGCAAATGTTCGCAATGTTAAAACAATTAATATTTTAAAGTACATAATTAAGAATATGTTCATTTCTTTATATGACTGATACCGATGCTGAGGTATGTTTGTAATTTCATTAACTGTTTAAACACGACATATATATTAAACTTATATGGATTTTGTGTTCTTTCATAATAAAAGATATAATTAAGTCTTGATTTTTCCACATCTTTTTATTTATAAATTTGTCATGAATGTTTTTAATATTGTGTTATGGGGGATGCATTATATAAGCAATGCTTCAAGCGTCCACTTTTTCAACATTATAGATGTGTTTGTTTTTATTAAAATTAAATGTATTATGAATGTTGAAATAAACAAATTGAATATTAAAAAATTGAAATGAATTATGTGTGCGCGCACGCGCGCGTATGTGTCGTTCTTGAAGGGGAAATGTACCACTAGATCTATACAGTTTACGACTCTGAGTAGAGACAGATAAGTACCAGGCAAACTCAATTCCACTTCAAAATTAACAATTATTCTTTCAAATTTGATTCCCAATATCCTAAAAGAAATGATTAGTTATTGTGATTGATAATGTACCGATCAATGTATTTACTAATATATGTAAAAAAACATATAATTATACTAGAGTGAACATGGTTCAACGACACGTCAGCACAGAACGGTAATTTAATATGGCTTCTCGTTAGCTGTTTCTTATGACAACGAAGAAGAGAGATTTAGTAGTAGTAGTAGTAATTATAATATTGTTGTTGTATGTTTTACATCGTTATGCAATACCTACGGCAAGCTCTAAGATTGTATCTTTTGTAAATATAAATGAGAGGAATGTATGAATAATGTCAACTGCCAATATATATATATATATATATATATATATATATATATATATATTCTCACTTCTGGGATTAATTGTGCGTGTTTGAGTTTTCTGCATTTTTCTGGATTACTTTTGATGTTTGACTCTGCTTCTCGTGCTGTTTTCTTTTCAATTTTTCTTTCAATAAATATGAAATATTTTCCAGGCGCGTAAAATGAGGACTGAATAAGCCCAGCATCAAAGAAAAATCATCGCAAACTGCATTCTTTAGTACCGAGTCCAACTAGACAGGGATTCACTGAATATATGTCACACTGAATTTATTCAATTTTTAGCAGTCAGAGAAATTCCAAATACTTTACTATGATGATGTCCTCAACTGTGTGAGAATGCATTTTAATCGTTTTATATTATCGATTCATTCTGAAATACTGTACTATGACACTGTACCATTATAACAAATACATGTAATAATGGCTGAAATAGTAGTTACTTCGTGTGACTGGCTATCTGAAACGGGGAAGATGCATATGGTCTGTAAGTTACAGCTTCACCAGGTGAACTAATTCTAAACAAATTGGCATGTTTGGCGGAGAAAACCTTCCCAGTTGCCTGGCAGGATGAAAAAATCCTCGTACTATAGTGCCACGGTCGGGATTCAAACATCCGACCTCCCGCACAGCATGACCATTAACATCAGTAAGTAGTCCCACACTCTACAAGTGAGTGAACAAAGGCAGTTGTTAAATATAATTCCTGGTGTGGTCTGTTGATTATTATGATTTCATATTTTTGTATATGTACGTAAATATCTATTTCAAGCCATGACGAGACGGGTAGATGCAGTAATCTCTTGTGTAGAAAGATGTGTTTAGAAATGAGAAATTCAGACATTTCTAGCAGACACATGTTTAGATGTAGCTATTTAAAAATTATATAAGTCAGAATTACAAGGATTTAATCTGGTGCCTGTATTTGTGAAATAAGCATATCACTGAATAATATATAATATTCTGAAATAGAAATGTACAAGTTAGTATTTGTTTTAAACGATTTAAGATTTTGGTGTATATACACAAGAATTAATTGTTGTTGTTGTTATTCTAGATTTGTAGTTGACTATTTATAGATCAGGGGTATCAAGAACATCCAGATTCCTTATTACACCAATGTAAGAAAGTTATGTCGTTATTACAACATGTTTGAGTCTATTAGTTTTGTTATGTATAATGTAGAATCTATATTGTTGTCCTCTTATGTGGTCTGGCGAAACGACCTATTAATTCATACAATGCTGCTTGATGGATTTATACTCCTGTGAGTCGTTTGTTACTCCGGCAGGCATCTCCATGGGTATTAAGCTGCGGACAGAGTTTTTTCCATATTATGAGTAATTAGGTTACACTGATATAGGAAAGTTGTTAAATGTATAGCTATTATAATCCCGACGTGTCATTCGCAGTATCGGAGATCTGCCTGAAATCCGCTGTTCTCGACCATGGGTCAAATAGATCAAGTGGATAGGCGCTTTAATTTAGATCCCACCACACCTAACTGCATATACTTAGGGACGCTAAATTAGGCGTGAATGAACGTTCACTTAGTGATGAACGGAAACGTATGAGGATTAGCTGTTAGGTTCGAGTAAATCATAGTATTTACTCAGGTTTGAAACGATATTTCGTTCTAGTCCAGTAATAATCCATTGTGCAGTATTGCTACTTTGTTTTTATTTTAGTTAAATCACTTCAGCGAGTCCATACTGAGTTAGTGTACATTCTCTTTGTTATGAACAAACTGTAATGTTTGTTAACACGCCGAGGTTATATAAAAGGCTTAAATTTTCACTTAGGTTAGAGAAGAACTTCGACGCCAGACTAGTCGGACGTGTATTGATACATGGTTCATATAGGTAGGATTTATTCAGTTATTCGAACCCAGAATAAAGCTGAGGTCAACATCTGAGGTGCCGAAATGTTTTATATACAGGTTTCTTTTGGACCACAGAAAATTACTGTTGAATGTAAACTGTGGTGTCAAAATAGTTTGATATGTATGTAGCAAGTCACCATTGAACCACACGCACGTGTTGTTTGTTGCGAGCTGTTGTATCAAATGGTATGTTTTTACGTGCTTCCGCTTTTTGTACGTAGCCTGCATGTAGCCGCTTTCCTGTGGGCGTGACATATTTGTCGCGTACGAAAAGCGAATTAGCTGGTTCCCACATGCTGATGAGTAGACCAGACACATGCTTAGGTATACGCACACATCTATCAATATGTGGAGGTATGGAACATTTTATTTTTAGATTAATGTATGTATAGTTGTATTTGTATTTAGATTTATGGAGGTAGGCCTCGAAGGATGTTTAGATATGTTGATGATCTGTCCCTGTTGCCTCTTTATATGTACCCTAAAACACACACACACACACACACACACACACACACACACACAATATATATATATATATATTGATTATAACACTAATAAGAAATGTGCATTTTAGTAAATTTGTTTTTTCGGAACTATTTATTCAAAAAATAAAGATGATCGTTTCCAGAATTACAGAGATACTATCTGGATCATTTCACATGTCACACTTATAATCATGATAATAATAATTAAAGATAATGATAATGAATTTACTTCCAATATCCATATACATATATACACAATATTAGGTAAGGACATTTAATTTAAAACGAACCAGAAACACCGATCACAGAGGAACAAGCAATTTTCAATTTAAACTTTTATTGCGCTTATTTTCGGTTAAACGAATTCTATGGCGCGACAAAACCAGATACCTATATTATATCCCTTGGACGGAAAAGGTTTGTGATCAAGGCAACAGACAGGTCGGGTGGAGAAGGTTAAGGTTGATATGCATCCTGAAAACGATGTGTCTTTAGCCTTTGTCTGAAAGATGATACTGTTGAGGCAGAAGGAACTTCGTGAGGTAGAGAATTGCACAATAAAGGACCATCGTAGCTGAGACAGTTGTGAAAGTGTACTTTTTACTTGTTCACGCTAGGTTTGCACATAGGACTATGAAGGTACAGGTTGTCATGGTTGCTGCGCCTGGTGTTGACTTTGCAGGTGTAGCGTGTCAAATGAGGACTGAAGTATGGGAGGACACCGGCAATAATATAAGATTAATATTTAAGAAAGATGATACCATCTGATTACTGTACAGACATGTAAGACAGGTGACCAAATTTACATCAAAATATATTGTTGTCATATATATTTCTGGATCACAATTATTAATCGTGATTAACGTTATATATCACAAGAAAATAGTCCGGGCATTATTTTTATAGTTGTTCATTACATGTCTTGAATATTATTAATAAAACAAGTTTCATCGGAACTTGAATTGAAATCTAGACATGGGAGTCGTTGCAAAGTCTGCCCATCTATTCCACATGATTGAAAAGGCGTACAGTGAAAGGCGTACAAACAACGATTGACACCTAATCGCATGTAATAAAAATATCAGATTGCCAATCCCGAGTTAGTCATGCAGTTGGTGAACGTAAAAGTATACAAAAATTAATTTGTCAGATTTTTTGATAAATAGTGAAAAAGTAGTAAAATAACTTTATGTTTATACAAGTGAAGCCGTTTTAATACACCACCAGATTTAAATAAGGGGTCGGTATGAATTGAATTTTGCATTGTTTAATAGAGTTCAAATCACTTTTTTGTTTTATAATGGAGCGGTGTATGACCGATTTTCCGGCATTACAAATACAAATATCCCCAAAAATTTGGCTGCCTTTTCTTCACGATTGTGTCCAATTCTGTTTAATTCCGCATTGTTGGTGTATATTTTAAGTACATAGTTATATCACATCTCCTCTGTCTAGGTCTGATAAAAATATATTTGATTTTATTGGCATTCAATGATAGTTTATTCGCACAAAACCATTCAAATAAATTATTAATTTGCTTAGGTTAGAATTAAACATGTATAAAGCGGTGTCAACATGTCAATATGTGTAACAGGCTGAATAATAATAATAATAAGACTGGATATGCCATCATGACCGCAGCTTGTTTTCCTTTTCAATTTGGTATCCGTAACCAGAACATCAGATTGTATCGCAGGTTCCAGGAATATACAATACATTGCAGTACATATACAGTGCATTGGGCATGTATTCTGAAAAACCTTATTTCCGAGGAGAACGTTATGACTAATACGAGCCACTTTCACATGCCTGGATAATGTCACCATGCCTAGACTCTTCACGACTATGGTACGACCACATTTAGAATACGGTAATGTAATCTGGCATCCAAGATTTAGACGAGATAGTGTTGAAATAGAAAAAGTTCAGAGACGGGCCACCAAACTCGTTCCAGAGATAAGGCATCTACCATATGATAAGCGACTAAGAACCCTAAAATTGCCATCGTTACAACACCGTAGGATAAGAGCTGACATGATTCAGACTTACAAAATATTAAATGAAATTGATAGAATAGATAGTACTATATTCTTCGTACTAAGTGCTGCGTCAGTCACTCGTGGTCACAGCCAGAATATTGTGAATAAACACGCCAGATTGGGAAGTCGGCAGTCAGTTTTCAGCCAGAGAGTTGTGAATGATTGGAACTCGCTCCCACCTGAAGTTATTGATAGCCAGTCAATAAACAACTTTAAGTCCAGATTGGAAAATTTTTGGCGTCCAGAGCAATACAATTTGCCATGAGCGTATGTAAATATTGTAAATAAACTGTACATATAACAGTCAAGACCGGAATAAACAATCAGGCAATGCCTCTATATTCCGTATAGCCGGTATCAAGGTATCAAGGTATTACTAAGGTATCTGTGAAGTAAGGTTGTAATGTATTTTACACCAAAAAAACAAACCTTTACGTTGCTATCCCAATATTCAAACTGATTGGCGTTTATTTGACACACATTTTAGCCACAATTTACTACTACTCAGAAAACGGTGGCCGTGACTTTGACTTAAGTACGTAACCGTAAAAGCCAGAAGAAATAAACGAGACAGTGACAACATCCTCTCCCCAATAACATATATTACCGGTTTATAGTACTGTCTGTTCGAGTTTCCGGTACACGACCGATTCGCTACCTGGTAGCTATTAGTACCAAGTTACTGTGTACACAAGCTAACCTATTGTCGACACCTTAAGTAGGAGTCATTGTAAGTGGTTGAGAATTGGTAAGGTCATAATTCTGAGTCAAGTCAACTATGTGAGGTAGGGGGGGGGGCGTATGAAGGTAGCTCATACAATTTATACACGCCACTCAGAAGTTACGCAGAGATCATCGCCGGCCCAGCTCATAGCCACCTCGTGGGTTATCTATCATTTATCGGTTGAAGTCGCCAAACATTATTGCGATACTAGAATGGCGTCGTATAAAGGATTTTCCTTGTTACGATGGATTGTTTTATTGACAGATGTATTTTACTGCCACGGAACGTTCTTCTGCCAGTTATTAATTACAGATTGTTCACAGGTAAGTAAACCCCGTGGGAAATGATTAATTCTACATTGGTCACACACGCACGCAGACGCACATAGAGAGACGCATACGCACACACATACAAATTAAGGAATTAAGGAGACATGTTTATATAATGAAATTGTATTTCCTTCACATTAAATACCTATACGACGGTTAAACTTTACCGATTAAACACATAAATCCATTATCGGTTCAATTAAAGATCCGAGCCACTTAGTGACATACATCTTTTCAAATCTCTACATACAAACCATACACACATTACTCTTAATATAATTGGTTTACAGGTTATGATGTATGACTGAATACACAAATTGAGATATATAAATATAATTTACTTATTATCTATTAGGTTTTTTCTCTCGATATAACATAAACATCATTGTCTGATCTGCACGTTTTCCTAATAAACCAAGATCCTAACAAATCTGTGTTTTTTTCCTTTCTTTTTCTTCCTAGTTTCAGACTTCTTGTACAGTACACAGAGACGACAGTAAGTACACCCATAGCTATAAATATATAAACGCTCATAAATAGATCGTACAAAGCAGTATTTAGTATCGATTGGCTGGCTACCTGTTATTCGACGAACCGTTTGTTGACTTCGCTTCTTCAGAACACTTATCTCTCTATACGTGATCTTGATATCGATTTGTATGGAATGTTCATTCTTTAGTCGCGTTTGTTTCCTGCGGTATTTTAAGTACTTGGTCTGCCCGTTCCGTTTCGTCCTCCATGAACCCGTACGCCCGAAATGGTCTAGTCTAATGTTATACAAGATGATCGTATTTTTGGGGGCGGTTTCAGATTGTTCCGGATCTCACCTTTACGACGGCTCGGCTACGTCGTATCCTGGACCTGTGACGTCATTCCACGCCATCACGCGGCCCGTAGACGTTAATCCAACAAGGTCCAGCTTACAGGTGACGTGGAAACTGCCACATAACGGTAACTAGCATCCTCAAACTTAACTACCTGAGGCAGATAGGAAGCCTCTTCAACTCCAATCAATTAAAATCTAACCGCGTTACGATGTCACCAAAAATTGAACGACGTCTCGCTTTCTGGCGCCGTCCATAATCCTGGTCGTTATTTTCAGACACTCACAAATATTTATCGGGATTCGAAGTGAAAATATGGTCCGTGCTTAATCCGGATCGAGGATGTTTTATTTATAACTTAGCCGGATCACTGTGGTCGGAACCGACTTCCAAGTATCAGGTCAATATTTCAAGATTAAAAGTTTAACTTTATTTATCATTTCGATATATTCTGTGCCAATTATATGTATGATGTGTATTATCTGACTCGATCTACCCCCCGCAGTATGTCCACACCTGTGCCAGTCTTACCGAAGGTCAATACGACGTCGAAGTCGTGTCGCTGCCGCGCTCCAATTTTAGTGACGTGAAAGAATCCGCGATAGTGCGCGTGATAGGACGAAACAGAGGTAAATCGGTGCATTTTAGTTCAGTTCCGAAACGATCGATGTAAAAAAAACATTACGCAATCGTTTTGGCTGTTGACTTGACGTTGTCTTGTTATTTCGGGGAATTAATGGAATTCCCAATCTTAGAAACAAGACGTAAACAAAACCCGTTAACGGTTACACGTCGTGACCTGACACATAAATGGAACGGTTATGATAAACGCCATCCAAAATTGACCTCAGAAAACAACACATTTCCAGGAATATGTAAAGAAATGAAAACAAGATGCCAACATCCGACCACTGTTAGTTGTATAGACCGCGTTCAAAAGGGATATTATTATTAATATGCTGTTTGCTGTGTTGTAGATCGTAGAAAAACAATGTTGCTGTTTTACGGCCACTTTTGGGCACAAAGTAGGCTAAATGGGCCGATTGACCTCCAAGGTTAATGAGGTGAGGTGAAAGATGAAACACCCTTCTGACATAACCCGACCGGGGTTAGAACTCAGGTGCTATAGATCTGTGGCCAGCCGGGCTACCAGTTAGGCCACGGAGGCGCCTTTTAATCGTAGAATGACAATCTCAAACGTTGGTTATGGGGATCGGATATATCCAATTTCTGCCGGATTGAGTGATTGGTTTGGTTCGTCATCGGAGCCGGTCTTGCGTGAAACATATGATGATGATGATGATTGGTGTTTTACTGCCACCTTTGTGCACTTGTTTAACTAAATGGGCCGAGCGACCTCCAAAAGTAATGAGTCGAGGTGAAAGATGAAACACCCTTCAGATATGCCCACGCCGAGATTCGAACTCGGGTGGTAGTGATCTGTTAACCAACGCCCTACCAGTTGGACAACGGAAGCGCCCCACGTGGAACAAATGGCTAATAGCCCAGTCGTTGTGGGAATGGCTCACACACAAACGTCATTACTTGTCAGAAGCTTCCCTGGAATGGCCACTAAAACCACTTTAGTAGTTGGTGTCGTTTGTTATCAATCGTTGGTGAATATTCTGCCCGCATTTTAGCGAGATGCTAATTTGGGCGATCGCTAATGTGCAAAACTCACTTGTTCAGACGGACACACGTGGTTCAATATGAATACAAAATAACAACTGAAATGTGAAATACTTTGTTCTTCAGATTTGGGGTTTAAACAGATAAATGGACAGCCCTGTCAAACTGTCTAGCTATGCCCGGTCCATTTCATCCAAATTAAGCAATTAAAGTAAATAAAGGAGAATGCATAAATATTCAAAGCACCGGCACTCTTTTTTTGGCAATAGTAATTAATTTAATTACAATATACGGATACCGGTGTACCTCTTGGCATATTATATTAGTAGTGATGATTTGTATACACGTTCATCACTATATATATATATATATATATATATAAAATGGATGAAGCTGCGAATATATTTTTCCAGCTAATACACCAATGACGTATCATGCCAAAACTATGATGCTGCATTTCGATTACTCTGAAATCTAGACAACAACTTTATACAAGAAGACTGATACAAATCTTACACGATCCCTCCCCCCGCCAAAAACAGCCCCACCCTTGATACAGCCGACACAAATAATCCAATGTCTATAAGTATCATACACTGACTGATTGAAGATGGAACAATGTAAATACGACAAACTGATATGTGTTGTTGTTGTTGTTGTTGTATCCAGTGTGAGATCAATCGCTTATCAACATTATGCTGTATTTATTTCTTACTGTGCACGATTAAGCTCGCGATCTGCACGAATCCAACACTTTGCCGTAACGCATTTTTCTGGCTAATAACAAATAGCCTATCATTGGTGTATAAATAACGAGACCCAACTTTTGGTATTATCAACAGAAGCCATTCACTTACCGCTAGCCTACGAAGCATTTTTCTCAAAGATCTTCATCCGGCTCATTTAGTCTACCATGTGCACAAAACTGACCGTAACCATCAACCATCATCATCACCATCATCATCATCATCATCATCAAAGATGTTGATCATTTCGGTAAACAGTCTTATAACACACATAAACAAATTTCGAAGGTAATTATGGGCGACTTTAACTCTCCTAAGACTACAATATATGAGATAGCCAGTCTGGTGCATATATGTGTATATGTCAGTGGCAGTTCCCCCCCCACACACACACACACACGCATGCACGCACACACGCACGCACACAATAATTGCTTTCACTAACCTAATGTTTCAACGCCTTCAAAATATCACAACATAAACATATTTTGTTCTCTTCAACTTACGCTGGCTAATGTCCCCACATAGTCTTTATATAAATACGATTATTAATAAATAATAATATGGGCAGTGGTTTTATTATTATTTTGACCAATCTTACAGATTGTAACAGGAGTCTAGCGTCTTGTTGGACGACGGACATTGTGGTATACAACAGACCTTGTGATAAACGTCTCCATGTTCAGTTTCAACTGGCTCCGGACGAGACACGGATCTCACATTATCTGGTTTCGCTTATTTACGAAAACTCGTTATTCCCAGACGCTTCGCTCAACGTATCCCACGTAATGTCTGATAACTACGGATAAGTTCATATTCGGTTAATTATCATTGAATGATGATGATGATGATGATGATGATGATAATAATACCTCATGATTGATTTGCTATTCGTAATTTTGATAATGGTTTCATGATCAATAAAAGTTCCAAAGTGATGTAATGTACACCACAAAAGTGTACTTATTCTATTAGTTATATATATATATATATATATATATATATATATATATAACTAATAGAATAAGTACACTTTTGTACATATATATTGCTTACAGGTGAGCAGTGAAACTATTGGTTATGCTACTCTCAATGTAACTCAACAACTACCACTTAACCAACGAATAGTTATGGTAAGTAGGAGGAACAACACTTGTAACATGATGTATGTTGTTGGGCTGATAATGGTGTGTGTGTGTGTGTGTGTCTGTGCGCGCGTGTATATATGTGTTCGTGTGAGCGTGTGTGTGTATATTAAAACGTTTAGGTTTATTTTAAAATTCGAAGATTCCAAATAATCACAGACAACATTTCCAAATGATGTATTTTTCTTACAAGTGTGTATACCACATTTGTGAACTGAACTCCCGTCGATTTTCTCCCTTAAATCAAGAACTACAACTGAACACGTTATGTTACAGGTACGTCCTCAAGGTACCATCTGCGATATGAACGCCTGTTTGATATCAGCAACAGAACCGTTTAATATTGTAGACCGTAAGCATCCCGAACTGCCAGTAGTCGTTTAAAAATGGATGATTTATTTCACTTCGGGATATTTTCACGATGTAAATCCTTTGTGGATTATTTTCATCCGATTATTCTTCCAGCCACCGAGAAGGAGTGTACATTCAACTACAGCTCTCCTTCTGTTCAGCCGACCGCTTTATCAAAGGTAGCTCTAGGTGGAATCATTTCGGGAAGTGTATTACTAACAGGAGTAATTATCTGTATGGTTGTCCTCATAGCCAGAGAAACTGCCGGTAATAAAATGCTTTATCAGCCACTACATTAATCGGAATTATTTTTTTCGTAATAAACACACACACACACACACACACACACACACACACACATATATATATATATATATATATATATCTAATGCTTTAGTTCTCGATTACATATATAATGGAAGTTCTTAATACTATATTTTTGTACAGAAAAAGAAAAAGTGATGTCCATATATGTGATGTATTCATACGACAACCCGTACCATAAACAAGTCGTGAATCTATTTGTCGACTTTCTACGAAGTGTTTCTTCCTGTAACGTCATCTACGACAAAAGGCACCTGGATGGGGTATCGGACACGAGCCCATGGGTCAAAGGCGCCATGGAGATATGCGACGCCATCCTATTGGTGACATCGGAAGGCTGTTACAGAAGATCGGTGTCAATCCGGAACGATGAGACCTATCCATCGGCCAGACACGATCGGGGTTCCTTCGACCTTTTCTCTCCAGCCTACAGAATATTAGAAAACGACTCGAACAGCGCCGTGTCGTCTTTGATCAACAAGTTGATCCTGGTTCATTTCCCCTACACGCTGCCGCAGTACAGAGTTCTGGATACGGGTCTCCTACGATGTTCTGTGAACCATCAGCTGATGAAAGACGTCGAAGAGGTTGACAGACTAATTAACGGATCTGGGAGTAAACGCCTCAACCCGATTCAGCTACTATATCATAAACTGAAGTTGACGTCGGCTATTAAGCGTACCACCAACTACATACAATCCAATCCTAATTGGTTTACCGATATCTATGGCCAACCGGTGCCGACTTACGATGTTTTGAGTACAGATATGATAAGGGCCGAAACTACCCGAATCGACGATGACGTCGCTAGGGCTAATCGCCCGACTGATACATCGCCCGGTGACACGAATTTGACTATTTTAAACCCCGGAACACTGGACGATAGCACTACCATAAACAGCTCGATTCTGGACGAATTGGTCGATGACATAAACCTATCTCGTAAGCTAATTCGGAGAACATAATCATGTCCTATTATTGAATGGCGTAACACGTACTTCACGTGTCTAACTTGTGAATATCCACGTCTAAGATGGTAATTCTCTATTTGTATTTATTAAAGACGCCAACACGTCAAAATAATAATAATAAGTGACATTTAAATATTCATAATGTTATTATTATGACGACCGTAATTTAAACACTTGAGGGTGGTATATCTATGTAGGTGAGACATATGACGTCAAATTATTATTGCAAATGAAATAATTCGTACTTCTGTCTCGCTTGTAAATATCCATGTTTAATGTTCTACTTCCGCGCGCCTGTGTGTATATGTGTATATTTGTATTTGTTAATAAGATACAACATTGTACGGTATTATTTTATTGTTACTTGTGGGTCACATCCGTATAACAGAGATATTGTATAAAATACACTCTAAAATTATTTAACTCCTGTAGTGAGCTCCGGTGGCCTAGCGGTTAAGTACCCGTCACTTGGTGCCAACGGTCACAGGTTCGAACCCCGTAAGACGTTGAAACTTTTCCAGGGATTAACTTATCGCCTCACAACATCGTGGGTGGCTGACCACGTTAAATGGCGCTGCCGTCTCCACTGAATTATTTAAAATAAAGGGGGTCGTTAAAACCCCCTGAGAACGTAAAACACTCTGGCAGTGACCAGTCTCAGGGTATTTCGGCTCCATCTTTCCGTACTACTCCCCTGTGAGTGGTGGGGGGGGGGAGATTTCTCAACCATTCCAACATAGAGGCTGTGCCGAATAAGTGACAGTCTGAGGATTCTCCCCGAACAACAAAACACACAAACATTTAACTCTTATTATTGTCTCACTTGTAAATATTTATGTTTAATGTTCTACTTATGCGCGCGCGTCTGTGTATTTTTGTATTTGTTAATAAGACACAACTCACTAAGGTGTTATTATATTAACAGCACTATGATCACTAGTGGGTCAGATCCGTATATGTAAGGTATTATATAAAAATACACTCTAACATTATTTAACTCTGTATCCCCTGTAAACATCCACATGTAAGATTATATTTCCATATATATGTATGTGTTTATATGTGTTTTGGGACATCTTTATCAGATACGCACTTTACTGCGTTATTATATCAACTATAACATGAACACTTGTGGGTCATAGCTGTGAAGGTCAGGCGTTGTATCAGTTACTTCACATTGCAGCATTAAACATACATTAATTATAGTTTTTGAATTGATTTCAAATCTATTATTATTTGAATTTGTTTGCTTTCTCCAGGAAAGTTTCCCATTCATATCACGCATACTGTTACATCCGACAAATACTGTTCTAACAATGCCATTCCTAGGACAACTGAATAGAATTATTTGACAAATTTGTTCATTCCCCAATTCATTCACTAATCCATCTCTATATATAACAGCAACAAACGCCGATGAAATAGTCTGATTATTAAATATTAACCAACTGAAGATTGCAATTGAGAAACACTGTAGCTGTACGGGCGCCTCCGTGGTCGAGCTGGTAGCACGTTGGATCACAGATCACCACCACCTGAGTTCGAATCTCAGCGTGGGCATATCTGAAGGGTATTTCATCTTTGACTTCGTCTCATTACCGTTGGAGGTCGTTCGGCCCATTTAGCCTACCATGTGCACAAAAGTGGCCGTAAAACATCAATCATCATCAGTAGCTGTAGCTGTAAAGACAAATAATGACTGCTCATTTGTTATGAAACATTATGATTACATGTGTGAAAACAGTTATGTCAATACCAAAATAATTATTATAAAACAACAAATTAATAGGATGCTCATTATGATATTATTATTATTAAGAGGGTTTGTTGTTATGTACACTTCATTATTCTCATCGGGAACCCAAATATGTGCATAATAGACCAGGTTTAGTGAAGCAATTACGTTGATTGTGTTATTATTAAGCACAACAGGTATACCCAACTCAGATGCTACGTTTTAGATATATTTCTGTAGAATGTAGACATGATCGTGAATGTGCTATAAGGTGAAATATTTCTTTCACAAGTGATGGGTATCAAGGGACAGATAATGCTGAGATGACAACATTCTCTCCAAGACACAAGAGAACCTCGTCCCATCACTAACAGATAATGTCTTGGTGTCTCATAATATCCCTGACAACCATAACATTTTCTAGCCTCCCCAACATGTTGAATATCTATGTTTATGACTATTGTAAACAAACAGAAATAATTATATGCAAAGACTGAAACTGTCTCTTCTTCGTCTGGAGGTTGAGCATAAGGAATCTTTACATAAATGATATATTATATAATGTTTGATGTATGTGTTACAGTTAATTTATATTATCAGGTAGTATCTATATCACCTGAAATTTTCAGGTAATCTGTATTGAACCTCATTTAGGAATAGACGTATTGCCTGCATATTTCAGGTAATATACATATTACCTGATTATGCAGATTAACTGTAACATATATACCAGTGAGAATGCCCCGATCTGAGTCCTGTTCCCTTTTGATGATACCAAAAGGCCACACAGCGATGTACGGAGAGCAATATTACAGAGCATCGATCAGTTCCCAGACTGCGGAATAAGTTGCCAAATCATATTAAACTTGCAGCAAGTACAGAAATATTTTTTAATATTCTTAAAACCCACTTATTTAAATTAGCTTATTTATAATATATAAACCAGTGTGTTTGTGCATGAAAT